>JAAAKM020006596.1:0-10425 GCA_010016025.2 Alatinidae sp. Z8VKAUB7J3 | reverse complement strand
CGTTAATTCGAAGTATTATCGTATCTCCGTTCACTGTGTCCTAGGAAACTCTCTAAGTACATTAGTAAATTGCTTTGAATCGTAAGAGAAACATTACGTTCTTTACAGACTACTACTGTCTATTAAAATCTAGCTAAGTATAAGATGATTGGAAAGATCTTGCAGGGTTGGAGTATTGGGGAGTAGCAAACTTAACACGACGATGATAATAGGTGACCTGAGTGTCGCCGCATGCATTGTGGGGCCCGGTATAATTGCAAGAAATCTGCGAATTGCAATTTCAGTTATCATTGTTTTCAATCGATCTTGTTTAATATAAAATCTTATTACGAGTTTACAGACGTTTCATCGTAGCTATGAGTAACTCGATTGTGGCTGAAATACTCTTTTTGGGCCTCACAATGACCTTAAGTAAAGCTGAGAACTAAAGATACAGAATTATGATATTTGGAATGCTTTCTGCGGTTACAGTGCTAAAAACGACTATAAAGTGTATTTTCCTGGTTAATATATGAAAAATTTTGTTTGAGGCATAGAACTTAAACACTGCTCAGAACAGCAATATCGTATTGTAAGAAGCGATTTTTTTTCGTTTGACACTCCTCGGAGCACCAAATATTCGAACGATCAAAATCGGGAAGTAAGAAACGTTGTACCTAGTTGTGATTTTTGAAAGAGCAAATCAGAATCGGTATAAAAATGTGTTCTCATGGGGCCTTTTCGGTCAATTGCCAAACCTCTAGAGGGCGCTGATTGGTCCAAAATATGGGGCCAATCGAGCGGCCTAAATTCTGATTGGTTCTCTCAAAATCGTTCGTTCTGACGTTGTGCGCTCTGACGAATGGCAGACGATAAACGTTTTTCAGTTCAAAACCATTTCTGTATTTTGTACAATTTATATTAATATAAATAATTTCAAAACCTAAATGTTTGTGTGGCAATAAAACAACGTACATTTAATCGAATATGGAATACATGATTCAAATCCGAGGTTCCCCTAAGTTCACAGATAGACCAAATGAGCGCGAGTGTTAACCCAAACTATTACTGTGATAGTACTTCAAACATTTAATAACAACATTTTGAGATCAGTTCCTGTGTAAAAAGTCATCGGGCAACTTCACAAGTTCCCGAAGTAGTTCTCTTAAATTCATCTGGCAATCTTGATTGCTTGATAAACTAACCATACTGCGAACGGCACCGACCATGTCTTGACTGGAGAGAGCAAACAGGCCATATTCCCATATGCAACCCTCATCTTCAAGGCATTTGATATTTGGAGTGAAACAATGAGAGAAAACAAAGAATGGAAAATTAAGGACTTCACTCTGTGCATGGACAGTCCGATGAAGCTTTTCGTAGGTCTTGGTAAGCTGTTCCTCTTTGAAGACAACTCACCTACATAAATGGCCAATGGCAGACTGAAGAGAAGAAGCTGTGGAAGCAAAAGTAATTAATGATTTTGTCACTCACATGGACAGCAAGACAAGCAATGGCAAATCAACATCAAGGGGTAAATATTTAAAATGTAAACATTAAAATTGAGCAGTTCCAGACTTAAATTAAATGCAAATCTAGTTTATAAGAATATGCATGACCTGCGATTTACGAAAAAAATAAAAATACAGCTCAGCGTAGATAATTATGAACGAAAGGTTTTCTTTGAATCTTATGATGATGAGTTTTGTTTCAATAACTGATGACAAGTTCTATTTTCTTTCTCCTCACTGCACCTACGTGCCATCATCAGACGTTTTTGCCCCAACACTTATCACGATAAACTCAAGATGATAGAGGCTTTTCAAAAATACGGTTTTAGGTAAATTCTGCCACATTTACTCCCCTTCTGGTCTGTGTCACGCACAAACGTTTGTCGAGGAATCGCAGTTTTAACTACATCACCGTGTTTAAATATCGCCCTCATATCTCATATCAGCTGCGAGAAATGGCTGTTTTAATATGAAAAAGGCCTTAAGAAAACTCTGTTAATTTTGCTCAGTTCATAAAATTATGAACTGTTTTCATAATTGTAATAAGGTTTTGATAGGCATGATTAAAAGGGCGTGTCTAAACGATTGCTCAAGGTATCGTTCTCACATTTGGTCAGGTTATCTATGTCAACAAGAAGAAACAATATTATCAAATTTATTATATTTATTAAATCATAACGTCACACTTTGAAGGGGGTAGGTGGGCTTGGATTCCCCTAAGAAACTTTGCATCCGTACATTCTAAAACACTGAATATTGGCACACTTTTAATACTTAAATGGCAGGAAAAATTAATTTTAAAAAATGAAAAATGAAAAAAAGGAAAAAGGCAAAATTGGGTTCCTCATTATAGTGTGTTGCTAAATTTATAATTCTACTTTTACAAGAGAACAGAGTCGTATGTTGTTGTATCTTTTCTGTTGCATGCGTAGCCGATTCACTCAAGGCACGTCCTGGTCGGTATGTATATGAAGCAGGGAGAAAAGATTGACTTGTCGACAGGAGTCTGCATGCATCTCTTTCCTCAGTAAAACTTAAAATTCCCCTAATGCAGAACATTACTTTGTAAATGAATTGGTAATAACTAGATCAATTCTATTCTAAGAATGCGTGATAACACATTCTCTTAAACCACTCCTCTCTCCTCAAGCGGTATTACAATGAGGGTCGTTGAACGTCCATCAAAAGCACTTAGAGTATAAGGTTTAAACGAAGCTTGTTAGTAGAATATTCTCTTTTTCTGAGGGTCTACGACACCAAAACAACAGAAGTGAACGTCTTGTTCCTGAGCTTGTAAGATGGCATTTAAAGAACAGGATTATACTGGCAAACTTATGGTTAAATATTCATAATGTTCATAATAGCAGAAAATTAATAACAAATCTAATTTTAAGGGGTAGCTGTCAGTAGCTAGTTTACATTAAAGGGCAGCTGAACGAATAACTATGCTGTACTGCAAACTACACATCCAAAATCTTTTTGATGGTGAGTACAACTCTCTAAGATGCCGGATCTAGGATCGTATGAGAATTAACGCAGTAATCTAGTTATACAAAGCTAAACAAAGCAATATCAAACTTTGCAGCTACAGATGTTCACAGAATGTTGGGGCTTATTAAAAATGCATATTTCACTGTTCATATGATCAGTCAGAACAAACAAATGTGAAGAAAGTAGCAACATTAAATAAACTGTCATTAAGTTTTGAACTTGTTTTACCGCAATCTGCAGAAGTCACTCAAATTCAAACGACAGTAAGGTCTATGTCGGGACTTTATTAGCGATACGAAAATACTACGGTAAGAAGATACATACAAAGAGATAAAAACATATGAAGAATTAGAAATGAACTTAACCCCAGAAGAACCACGAATAAGAGTGGCATACACGACCACACGTTTATAAGCTCGTCTCCAAAGGGGGAAAGGGGTCATAAGGACTATAGACGTTTGACGACGTAGATTTAAGGAAGCAACGATTTTAATTTACAGGCGGTTGATTTGTAAGTTGAAACTGCCGCAACACACGAAAAAATATACGGAGTTTCCTTTGTTCCGATATATTTGTGACTAAACTCGAATAAAGTAACAACACTAGTATTTCTAATCGATACCTTACAATTGTCTGTACTCTAATTCTCTCTCTAAAACTTATGTCTCTACTCTGATTCACAAACGCCTGTGCCTCATCTTATATATAAGAAAAGACGTCAAGCCACGTGTCTGGGTTGAGACCCAAACTAGATCCCTGACTACTTAAAGATCAGAGGTCATGGGAAAACCGACGTCGTACGCCGGAGAGGTGCTGGGCATTAAGACAAATGTCGAAAATCTTGAAATTTTAGCCAGCGTCATATAAGTATGACTCCTAACCATGAACATCTAAACGGCATTTAATTAAGCATAATTGGACCATGGCAGATGCATAAGCAAGACATACTAGGAAATAGATGCCCACACTTAAGTTGTGGAAGGTGTCCGAGCTCGAAAGTGAATGATTTGGCTAGTACATTGTACATAATTTATGTTGTTTAATTATAAAAAGACTCCTTTCAGTGCAATTGAACGCCATACATTTTGTTTATTCTGCAAAGGAGATTTTCGGTATTTAAAGTAAACATAAAAATAACCATGTATCAACAAGACTAACTTAGAAGAGATGTGTACAGAAGTATGTTCTGTGTGAAATTTTAACAGACGCAGAAGTTCTGAAACATTTGTCACATCTACAAAGCAACAATGCTGCAGTCTGGTGTGAATGGTTATAGCATTAATCATTGCTGCTTTCGGTCAGCCGGTTCCTTAGCGAAATGGTTAACACTATGGACTATGAATCCAGCGATACGAATTCAAATTTCGCTGAGGCATTAAATAATTTTTTTTCTGGTATCAGTTCATAACAATTTTCATTGTTCAACCGTTTTTGGGTCAGCTCGCATCCGAACCTTGATCCCAAATTCTAATATACAGATTAATTTCCCTCGCTTGTCGTTGTTTTGAAATTTGTTCGATATTTATAGATCGCGTACTTGTGTGTTTATTTCCAATTAGTTGGTATAAATGAAGAGCAAAGATCTGGTTCATAAAGTCAACTGCCCTACAGCTTCTATCCACGTTTTCTGGACCAACGTCGCAGTCCAAGGTAATCGATTTCGAGGCCGTATTTGTAAATGTCTGACACCTTCACCATCTCAGTCCGAACTTGTGTCATGGTCGGTCTCTTCAAACCCAGACGGGCCCTCGTCAACTTATACATCGCAACCTTCAGATTCATTTTGCTTCGACTATAATTCCTGATCAGTAAAACCGTAGAATGGTACATCTTCTTCATCCGATGAACTAAATAAATCACAAATCTCTTTGAGTAAAACTTTTCAAGAGTAGTGGTTACCGACACGATCACAACAACTTTGAATGAAAAACAGCTTTGAATGAGAACGGTTGCTACGAAGATTGCAGTCAGCGTCTTAGAGTGAGTGAGTGGCAGATATTGGTTAATAACTTAAAACCACCTAGAAAACCAATTTTGGCTGTAGTAAGTGTCCACGCTTTCGCTCGGACAATAAGTTCTTTCAGGTCTGTATTTCATTTGGCCGTTCTGGAGTCAGTCCACATAAAAGCAAGAAAAACTTTACTATGCAGACAAAAAGAGTTCGTTTTCTCGCTAGGCCTACTCAATTAACCTTGTTGTAATAGACGCTGATTGGACCAAAAACACAAGCCATTCAGGCAGTCCAATTTCTGATTGGCTCCTTCAAAATACAGTTGGGTATACTCTTTTACACTTTCCATTTCGGTCATTCTGACCTTAGTACTCTGAGTACTTCTGACGTTAGCTTTTCAGTACACAATGTTTTCGCTATTTCGTGCAATATTAATCAGTTCTTTCTCTGACGGATGACGTTATTATAGATGCAACTCACAACGATGCTCAATTCAGGCTTGCAGCCAAGGTCCCTATCGTTCAAGCATATGCCTTCAATTTTTGCGAGGGGAAATGTTATTTCCAGTCGCTACCAAGACTCTTTTTTATGACTATCAAGGAAAGAGGTTTTATAGTAAAGATATAAGCAACCTTCTCCCGTAGCGGCCAAATTTCCGATGTTTGGTATCCTAGTGGGCAGCACGGCCCTTAATGGGCTGAAACAATTAAAAACAGATTTCAATATACAGCAATTGCAATTCAACTACAGTATTCCACTTGATAGAAAACGTTCCAAAAGAACAACTTTTGTTGGTTTATTAATACGTGACTTTAAAAATATGTTAGTTTTCTTTCTGATGCTGTGAGAACTCGCCAAAATTAGGCTGGAAGCTACTAGAAGTGACGTATAATTCTCCCTCCACATGCTCAATTGAGACATTTTAACAAATTCTGTTTATTCTTCAAAATTTCAGCTACTTTTTTCGCAAAGACTTTAAGGGTCAAAGGGCCTCTTAAAAATTGCTCGCGTACTGGAGGCCGCCCCTCCCTGTTCGAGGTTCGGATCTGCTATTGTTCGTTATCTGTGCACATCAAACGAAATCATGGTTATTAAATCCAACTACGGATGACATCGCTTACAATGTACTCACTGGATTACTTGTTAGTATTGTGTTAATTAATGTTGCGGACGTTGATATTAGTCTCGTTCGCTTTTGGAGTAACTGTCGTGATCCAAAAAAGATTGAAAGTGACTTCACTTTTCTGCTGTGATCCATGGCTAAGTATTTTGCGTTAATACTCCTCGAATACTCAGACATGTCTGCGTTACAATGACTTATTGGAGGGGGCATGACCATATAAGCCCCCGTTAACTCTTCTTAAATACGTTTCGAAGCCTTTACTGTCATTGAAAGATTACCGAAAATAAATCAATCTCAGATCGTTTAGTCTTACCTGTAATCCACCATCGACGTATGTGATAGTACCAGGAAGCCAGCGGCCGTTTACCAACAAACCGTGCACAAAGCACAGTCCCACATTTCCAGGTACTATTTCTCCAATGAAGATCGGACCTGTTAAAAAACCCCGAGGTCATAGATAAGAAAATACTGCACGCAAATTCACATAACATTTGACAGTACAGAATATCGCATCCATACCCCTAAAACAATATCCACTACTACTTTCCCATCTACTGATGAACGATCTCTGCTCAAATTGTTCCTATACGTCTTACGTAAAATTGTAGGGTAATAAGGGCAGCATGGTAGTAATCCTAAGAGGCGCAAAATTTTCCGTCATATCATCTAATTTTACCGTGTTTTTGAACATATTGCTGCTCAGTAAGCAATTGCGACATTTTAGCTCTACAAACGTATAAGTTACGTCTTGCTATCCTCCGTTGCAGACCCAAACAAACTTCCGAGACGTGTGTAATCGATCGATTCTGGTACAATCAGCGAACTTTCCTTTGTTTAGTAACTCTTCTTTAAAGCAACTTGCGCGCACTTCACAAGAATCTTGCCAGGTCAACTTTTTGCTATATAATTCACAGACCATGACAAGGAGGTTTGTTTGGGTGTGTGACGCAGGCTAAGTACCTGCCAAATACCAATTTAACGAGAAAGTTACATAATGTTGCACGCAAACAATAGACTGTTTCGTAATGATTACTAAATGCCGCCTTTGATCCAGTTAAAATTTCTGTCAATGTAAGTTGTCGTCTCCCTTCTCGTCGCAATAAGACCAATGATATTCTGAATAACAAGAATGTAGCTTTCACTGCGCATGTCGTGTCATAGTACTTTGCGGCGCACAATAACAGGGGGTTGACTACTTATTTGTTGTTACTTGTATGTATTTGTTTGATTGTATCAAAGTATTAAATCGTTTTACCAATGAACTTGGCAACGCGGAAGCATTAAGTATAAAGTAACATCGCTCGTGAGCGGTTTTCATTTGCGTAGATATTTGAATACAATAATTTTATTATTAGTCAGTAATACATTTAAAACGCAAACTATAAAATATCATACCTTCCAAATTTTAACATCACCCTCATTATACAAGCATAAAACAGAATTTAAAATTTACACAATTTCATTGGGCCACTGAAAAACACCCACATTAATAAAAGTTTGATAAGTAGTGTTTATTGGGTCTTCTTGTCCATATTTTCAGACACGTTTTCATTGTCATGAATTTGAAATATCAGCTCTTGGTTTGAAACTACACTTCACAAAACAAATGTATTGATTTATCTTCGACTTTTCGAGGCATATTACGGACTCAAAGGCGGTGCTCGCTCATTTGGTAAAAAAAACCCTGTGCTTTACAAACACTTAAGGACTGCAGTTCAGTGCGATCTTAATAAAGATTGCCCTCCTTCATTCTAATTTATGCAGAATAATGAAGTTTGTGATACTTGTTTCACGCAAAACCAAATCGGTTGCTTTACATTCTACCTATGAACAAGAAACTACTCTCATCAACTAACATATAAGAATCCAAAAATAGGAGTTTTTGTCGCATGATTTTATGGTAACGCCGCAAAAGTCGTGTTCAGCATTAACTGATTTAGATGAAAACGTGATTCGCTTTTCCAGAAAAACTTAGCAGGGTTACAGCACCTGTTTAAATTGATTGATATTAGAATGGTGGGCATCCCCAAGTCACATCGGCAAAGAATAAACATATGTTGCAAACAGGTGATAAAATAACGTTAGTTTTAAGAAAATAGGGAATTATTAATGACGAAGTAGGGTGTTATTTTGCACACAAAAAGGATGAAACTTAGTTTGGGAATGGAATTCGTTTATAGCAGCTTCTTCTAAAGTGAGAAATTTAAATTTCGAAATTCGCAGCTGAATCCCTCTTTTCCTACTATCATGATTTCTTGTCTCCCTGTGCCCTGCTTACTTTGTACAAGAAAATGCTTATTATCATCTACTATCACGATGTTGCAAAGGAAAAGATACTTACCAATTAAAGTATACAAATTATAACAAAACCAAGGATTAAACAGCTTGTCGTTTTGCAAGAAAGACGTCATTTGTCTTGGTAAATATGGCAGTATCCTCTTAAATACATCTACAGAGGAAAAGGAAATGCGAATAGTAAGTATCATGTTATGACGTGCAAAATGATCATCATGCTTAACTCAAATAAAATGCACATAAAAATGCAAATGATTCTATTGAGGTGTATAGGCTGTAACCGTAATGTTGGGGTGCTTCGTCTACATATGTGTTTACGCGTGCGCACTAGCTGGCCGTACTAATCGAGTAGCGGTGACACCCGTGATTACATACTATTCTCTAGTCGCCATGTTAGCTCTTAATCTTCTGCCGATTGAAACCGCATCCAGCTCTACGACACTTAAAAGACAAGACTCTAGCTCATATGTAAGTTGAACATTGCAATGATCGACAATTAATCTGCTTAATTCCCAGTTCAAGTTAATTAGGTGAGAAGAAACGATTTAAAATTTTCTCAACCTATGACCTTCACCTTCCTTCTTAGAAATTAAAAATTATTCTAGCAAGGTGAAAAACGAGTGCAGGTAAATAAAGGGGAAATATTACTCCTGGTGACCTATTCTGTTGTAGCGAAGTCAAAACTGCAATATAAATTACCAGGTCAAAAAATGTCAACATCTTTTGAATGAGATAGAGACAAAACACGGATGAGTAAAAGTATAAATGAATTTTTGTGAATGTTTTAGGTTACTAGTCAGTTTCCATTCAACTCCTAAAGAAAGTATCGCTATTCCGACAATTACCTCAAGGAAAACTCGAACCGTAATTTCGCTTCCTGCTTATTACCGCTTATTATTTACAACCAGTGCGCGCACATGATGCGGTGAAAAAGCTTTTGAACCAGTGTTATGCACCACGGAAATAAACAATGTCTCGTTGCCGTTCGACGTGGTCTACGAATTACATCCAGTTTTGAATGGTCTGCAACATTTCTAAAAGGATGCCTCTCTTGCACTTAGTCCATCGCATCACCGCACCCTTTTCTTTATTATGTTGAGTTTGTACATTTACCCCGGGAATTACCGGTCATTTCAACTGGCCTACTAGTAAGAGATTTCCCGAGCTTCCCCATTCAATCCATACCGTTTGTAGTAGAAACTCCATCACCATCTTCCTTCTGTGTCGCAATATTTTCTTTCAAAGTGTGTATTTCTATCCGTATTAGTCCATATTACTCATTTTCCCAATCCTTCGACTCGTTTACATATCGGTCCCTCTGTCTTAGTGTTTGCACCTTCTGCGATCGCGTAACTCACAATGGTATAAAAACGTAGGCCATCTAAATGGTTTTGTTGCTGTTTTGCTGGGTATAATCTGAGACAAATTTCAACTCAGCTAAAATTTATGTATTTACAACAACTGATAAGAGCCGCCGTGGTCCAATGCATCGCATTGCATTCAACTTGCAGACACGTTATCAGTGAAGTCAGAAAGGGACCCCGTCCTGAAGCGTTCTTTACCCCAAATAGAGTACGGTGTATGTTGGCTCCGTCCTAGCAAATCCAAGAAAAATGTGTGCAAAGTATACAACTGCATCATCTTCAATGACAACTTACTTTCCTCATTAGAGTTCAAAACTTGACGAATGTAGCACGGTAGGATAACCACCACCAAAAAGATGCAGCAGTATAATGTTCTAGCCTACAAGTTGAACAAAAGAATCCGAGTCAAATTTATTATACGAGCATTCTTTTTGCATCAACATTTAAAACGACACATTTTGACGCTTAATAACAAATTAAATTACAAGAGGGAAAAATTTTAAGCAACTCCAGAACTAACGTAATTTATCTAGTAAACAAACTTTAAAGTTTTGAACTTCAGAGTGTTATTCGGTAAGTAAAATGCGTGGGTCTGTTGAAGGTACTTGAGGTCAACATTGACTTTGGTATATCCCCCACACTGCGAAACAAACATTTGTTCCACGGCCCATTATCACCACAAAGTTCCTTATTTCATGTCCAAAACAACAT
>JAAAKM020006594.1:0-10426 GCA_010016025.2 Alatinidae sp. Z8VKAUB7J3 | reverse complement strand
TATAGAATTGTAATGTTCCTGATGAGTACATGTATATCTCTGGCATTGATGAAGGCTTACAGCAAAAACACAATAGATATTTAATTAATTAAGTTACATCCCCGTTAGGGTTTCGGGTTTTAGATCGATTGGATGGTTAGGTCGTCGGTTCAATAATGTGCCTGCTGAGTATATATACATATATATAGAGAGGTGTAACTATAAATATACACTAGAGTTAACATATATATATATATATATATATATACATAGTGGTAGTAGATGAAGGGAGTTAATTTGGCAAGTAGAGTAATACAGCTGTCCTCCTAATGATCTTAATAGTCGTATAGTTGAATTGTAAATTTTATTGTTATTTACTCTCTATTCTAGGTATTTTGGTTATGGTTTTAGTTTACATTTGGTCTCTTCATTTTTCTTTTATTATCTACTTTTATGCATTTGCCTTCTTGGTGATAGTATGCGTTATCCTATCTTCTATTGCCTTATTTGTCTCTTTACGTTGAAACATTTGAAAATCTGCATCTAGAACTATTAACTAGTGCCCTATTGTATATAGGATCCGTGTATCATGTTATTGTAAGTTATATTCATAAGTTGTAATGATATATGTGTTTTTATTCCGTAGAATTTCTGATAATATTTAAGCAGATCCGTGTCCCACTTGTAAAGTATACCTGAAGAAGATAATATCGTAACGTTAAAGAAAAATTGTATTCTTTTAGTTTGATATTATATTAATACGCATAGACTATCTATATCCTTGCCTATAAATATAAAAAAATATGTCAATATCATCTTCTTAGAAACTAAAGAGAACAATATGACAATAATATTTCTGTAGAAATACATAGCAGATTGATACACGTAGGTGACATCTTTTTATTTGAGGTCCCATTTATACTTTTGTGTATACATATAGAAAACTATAAAGTATGGTCAACATCTTTGCTAGAGTCCTCTATACAACAAGGTAGGGCTTAATTCATCTTCATACGCGATGGCAAGAAAGTAAAAGCAATTACCTCAAGTTCGCAACGTTCATGAGACCAACAGTATGACAAAGAATTGATCCATAGGTTATTCAGAGGTTTTAAGACAAATCCATTGAGAAAACATTTAATAATGACAATGATAATATTAATAAAAACACTAGAGAAATAGAAAATATCTCACCACCAGGGATCGAACTCGTGACCCACGCTGTCGCGGCCTGCGCCCTACCAACTGAGCTAGGTGACCTCAGATGTTAACATACTCTATTTCTCTAGCCACTGCATTAGCTCCCAATCATCCACGGTGGACATCGACATCCAGCTCAACGCAATTGGAGATCAGCCCTCAATCCCCGGTGGTGACATATTTTCTGCTTCTCTAATGTTCTCTTCAAAACCGGCATTTCAAATCCTCTCTTCTCGACGATACAAATAAATTTATAATATATATGTAAGTATAAAAATGAAATACTAGGAAATGAATTACCTTTAGAGGATACGACGAGTACTTTAGACAAAAATGCTTGCCAACATTAGAGAGGCAAGAAAATTAATGTGTTAAAACAATTTCCTTGGCTCCGAAGTAGACCTAACGTCATACGTATACTAACAGTTTGAAATGTCTATCGGTATTCTTGTTAAAAGACTAGAACGTAAGTAACAAATTCTGCCCGTTTAACTATTTGTATCAGGGCCTTTTTAAACTTTCTAGATCCAAACAAGGATTCGAAGATGTTACAAGTCAGTTTCTGACTGGAACTTTCTTTTTGCTAAACAATAGTATGCCATCTGATTTTCATAAAGTGGTCTTTAAAGAAACATACCACATTTCAGCTCACATGGCTTAAGTTTGAACGGCTCTCAAAAATAAAAACATTTAGCTAACGCCATTGTATTAAACAAAATAACTCATTTTATGAAATATTTTCGTTGGATTGTCATAACATAGTATGACTTTTTACCCCCAAAATTACGATGACATAAACACGGTTTTGTTCGGGAACACACGCAAATGCCTGTAGGTATATTAAAACAGGTATTAACTTGTATAATTTTCTATTTGTAATTTTCATTTCTATTAAATTAAACAATTCTTTCAAAGTAGATATTTTCTACTAAACAAACACCTCTTGGGTATCTAAAACTCGACCTGATGTTTCAACTCGCGATTATTCGTTTACTTTCATTTCAAAATATTGACTACATAGCGGGGCGAGAAGTCTGTTATTTCTACAAACAAGACTGATATAGAAATATCATAGAAAACTGTTGGACATAAGTTATTTTCAGATTATACAGGGGTAATTTCAGACTGCTTGCTTCCAGTTTTTGTCGAGTAACACATGAATCTCCTAATTGCACTCAGTGCTGTCCGCTCAGAACCGATGGATTCTTCTGCTTGTGTTTCTGGTCTATGTGAGCAAGACATCTTCGATCCCAGTCTACGACCCTCGTTCAGTTTAACAGTTGGTTTTCTAAGCTTTCTGACCAATGTATTCTACAACTTTTGCCGACGGGAGAACGTGTGTAATGGTACAAGATGGTTTAAGAGTTAGAAAGATCCAAAGACTAAACAAGCACTCAAATGATTCAAATTGTCTTACAGCTTCCCACAAGCTATTACTTGACTTCGACGAACAACAAATGCTCTAATAATCTCCAACACAATTAACATAACCTTCTCCTCTGTCTCCTCCAACTGGTAAAATATCGATGTACATGAGAGTATATTGAATTTGTAAAAAAGATCTGAATTAACCAATGAAATCAGGACAAACACACGAGACAAAAGATGACGAATGAGAACAATTATAAATAACAGTAAAAATACTGCAGACACACGTGAAATAATGAGGCACATAAGTTACATTACACATGACTAGCGCATGAGGTAGACACTGATTGGACGAATAGCAAGAACAAAAGTAATCAGTAATTCCAGGAGTAAAAATACAAGCAATCAAGAAAATACTGAGGGGAATTACCGTTACACGTGCACCTCTTATTTATACCAAAGATAAGGGTTGACATGTAAAAAAATTTGTAAGTGTCAAAATGTTTCTGACCTCTGTTGTATGCCCACTTCCCCAACTGGTTATTATTTATCTTTCTATTGTGCACTTGTTAAAACATGGAACGAATCGCGCATCATCAAGCCGTCAAATAATCTGTGGTGATTATTTGTAACTATTCAAAGAATGGTGTTTGGAACAAATATTATCAAGACAATTAATAGTGCATCGAGGTCATACATCGCAACGACCAGTTTTATGGAATTACTTTTTGCCCATGTCGCTAAAATGGTGCTCGACGGATTAGGCCCACAGAAATATCATAAATTTCCTAACACAAGTAAAACTACAGTACAATACTTGATATATCTACAACAGGTCTACTACAGTAAGTCAAGAAGTTAGAAATGTCTTAGATCATAATGATCCTCTGTTAACTTCTAAGCGAATGAGAAAGGTTTCCTGCCTGTCTTTCACAGAAATTTCATCCAATTCTGGGACAGGCTTTAGTACCGTTAGCCGCTAAATCCAAAGAGAGAACTCACAAAAGACCGTCACAACTTTGCTTTTGAAATCGAATAAGAAATAAAAGAAACGTAATTTTTATCACTTTGTAAAGTCTATCTTCTCAAGAACGTTGTTTTTGTATCTTTGTAACATTTCTCCGTAGATGATGCAAGATAGCATCAAAATCTTAGATATGATATACCGGGATGCCTTTTAAACTACGTGCCATCTCCTGAGTTTTCATATTTCTTATTCGAATCCGACTTTCAGCGGGAGTATCAATCGAAAATTTGCTTTGGATGGGTGGCTGTAATCATTTGCATCTGCCAAGCCCTCTGGGTTTCACTAGAGACCAATAGGTTTCCTTGGAAGTTGTCCCAGAGTTTTCCAACCTACACCACCAGAAGAAGGAGTTTGCCTTTGTAGATCATCAAGGAGGGGGGGGGGGGAATAAATGTTCCCCGTGCCGCCAGCCATATTCTCCAAATTATCTATGCTCATGACAAGATTAATGTGGTACCATGAAATACGAAAGTGACGCTTTTGTTGTGCAGACCTTTGTTGCAGAATTCTTACTTTATGTGGCGCTGGTTACGTGTAGTCATCGGTTCTTATTTGGAGTGAACTAACAACAAGAAATTTGGGGGGCTCTGAATAAAGCAGTGTTAATTAACTATTCGCAACGTAATCCCATAGCTCTGAAATCAGTATCTGCAAGTATCTATAGGTATCCTCTGTTTAAAATTATGTATAGAAAACCAGGCTCATTTATTATGACCCTTAAAAAGGCTTCATCTCACGCTGATGGCTTGGACTTGGTCTTCCACATGCCACCAACGTCTCCCAAAGTTAATGTTTTCAAATACGATCATGCTAATGCTTTGTGGACGAGAAGATGATAAATCGAAATAATTCAAACTTGTAGCACTTCAGAACCATAAACTTTCAACTTGTTAAACCAGTTCTTTGCCAAATGAGCTTCACTCGCACTCTAAATAAAAGCTTCTCAACAACAACATGTAATCGTAGACGTGTACCTCCATCACAAGTGCCCAGATGGCATCGTTTGACGTATGAACCAAATCTAGCGTTTTCAAAGCCCCAAGACAGTATTGTAAAAAAACAATGTTACTATCCTATGTTTTGTTTATCGCCAAGATAACAACACTTTCTTAAAGGTAAACACGCAATACCTGGGGTAAGCAACGGCTCTTGAGGACCATTGACGAGTCTCTGTGGGAGAATCAAACCAACAAAAGAGCATAGAAAACAACCAGTACAATCCCTACAGCAAAAGTTTTTAAGGGAGAGTAAATTGGAAGCATGTTAAGAACTTTCCATAAATGTAAAGGATGTATCAGGACGGTTGATGAGGCAGAGATAACTTTAAAGGATTTGACCAAAGTAGTAGAGGCACTTTAAATGATATATCATTGTAACCATTGCTATACTTAGAGAACCTCATATATAGTTTTGAAAGTTTACTACTAACCATTAATCCCCAAAGCTCTATCAAAAGCTTGGAAAAGTACTAGAGAAACCAAAGATATCGCTATCGAGATTTGGAAGCAGCATCCACGCTGCCATCGAGTTTTGCTTAACCAATAGATGAATTAGCTGGACAGAGATTACCTTATGGATGGATCCCATTGTAGAGAAAGGCCGGTTTTCGGAATTGGTTGAAGCTGAAAAGTGCTGGCTGCCGGTGAAAATAACGGGAACTTAGGTGGCGACTAGAAAAAACCCGAGTACCTCGAATTGTGTTGGCAGATACTCCGCGATAGTTTATTCCCTATATGGCGAGGCACATCAATTTCCCTGCCTCGTTTCCAAACCAATCTTCTTTAATTGCTTAAACCAATAAATACCGCTTCCAGAACCCGACAGTGCTACTGAGGACTGCCTTCCTGCAACACCAAAAACCATTCAAATAAAAACGCTGCATAACATTCTGGACGAAGCAGCTAATAACTTGTATAACTCGGATAGAATCCAAGAAGAACGGACGAACGTTACATCCCTTAAAATAATGTTTAAGAAATAAAAGGGAGCCCTGAATATAGGAATCTTTTGGGGAATCTGTGCGCTGAGGGTAGGGGTGGAAGTTTTCAAGCAAACCACTACCTTCGTTGAAACTAATATAGCTCGAAAATGTTTAGATATTATAATAATTAAACTCATATAACAACTTACGGTAATTAAACGAGTAAAGTACAGCAAAAATAACCTTTTACTTATTGTTTTTAAGTTTTTGTTTTATGAGGATGGCTCTAAATAGCTTTCATCTAGTAAACTTGTGGACCTCACTAGCATAGCTATACGTAATACAAAGTCCTGACAAATATAATAACAATTTACGAGACTGTTCTGCTTTTGATACTTTTACGAGCTTTCTCGAGCAGGAAAGAGTCTGCAGGGTATCTTCAACCACTAGCCTGAGTAAGAGCTTCGAGCCAAGACGGTGGGGGCGGGGGGCATGTGCCTAATGCCACTCCAAGGCCAAACTACTCCTTGATATATGGATAGAATAATCCGAGTAGAAATTGCGACAGAAATTAAAAGGGATACAACGACTGTTAACTCGACAGGTCGTTTTCGGACAGGTACGTGGTTGTCCCAAATTATGTTTAGTCCGAATTACAGATCAAGATCACAATCGGAAATCAATTTGGGTGTTGACATATACTACTATAAGAAATTCTTGAGGGATTCTTCTATTCAATTAAGTTGTAATAAACACTATAAAGGTATCATATATGATTTGATCCTATTTGGTTATTGGAGATCCTGTTGCTAGGCGCCGTCAATAACACTTGTTGTTTTTCTTAAACTTCTGTCACATTCTGTCAAATTTAACCCATCTTAATCTTCAAAAATTGAGCCGCATTTTCTATATCGCTTGTTTATGATTCGAAAATGATAAAAGAACACGTTTGTGCTAGCAGAAATAACAACACTTCCTTGAGCCTATTGACCTTCGCGGTGAAGCATGTTGCGTAGTATACTTACTGAAAATATTGATTCTTATAACCATAAGATAAACTGAAATCAATATCCCTTAGCTTTATGAAAGGTTGTAGAAGCTGGAAACCAATGACTGCAATGAAAGCACTTTGTGCGAAATGTCTTGCAATTCTTACATTGATCCATGCCAACATTTTGCAAATCAGTTTCGAAAACCATGTGTGAAGTCTGAAGCCGATGGGTGATATTTCTCCCTTCCCCAATTCGTGAATAATTCTACAATATCAAAATCACACTTTGAGAGGACTGCGGCCCTAAAGAGTTTCAAGTTATTGTCAAAGTAATGCTCCTGGGCTTTAAACATCGGACCATAGCTACCGTCACATCTCTTAGTGAGTCTCTTAGTCTCCCTGGTCTCTTAGTCTCCATAGTCTCTTAGTGTCTTAGTCTCCCTAGATGAAAATTACTTACTGTGCTCTCCAGAGACTCCAGCAGATTTGTGCTGCCGCTCTAAAGATCTTTTTATTGCAAGCGATTGTTTATATGCCTTAGTTTAAAATTTTACATTGTTGAGGAATTCAAACCAAACTTCATCCGGCTATCACTAATCAAGCCCCGTCTACAGGTACATTTAGTATCACTTTCAAATTCAAACCAAACTTCATCCAGTTTTCCATAATCCAGCCCCATCCGTACATTCGGCGTCACTTTTCTTGCAATGGTTCCAGTGGTACACTGATACTAGACAGAAATAGAGCGGAAAACTGCACGAAATAGCAAAAATTTGTGCACTTGAAATCTTTTTCGTCGGCCACTCCTCACAGTATAATGGTCAGAAATAACTGAAACGAAACGTACGAAAGAAAAAACCCAACTGTATTTTGTAAATAACCCATCAGAATTTTGATAACCGGATTGACTAGTGCTTTTGGAACAATCAGCGTCCTCTACAACTTGATTAATCAAATAGGCCCAACGAGAAAACGAATTCTTCTAGTCTGCATTGAAATATTTTGCTTGCTTTTATGCGGACTAACTCCAGAAGAGCCAAAATAAAATGTAGACCTGGCCTTTCCTATTATACGGAAGCAATCATCCGTGTACATTTTGGCACAGTGTGGGTTTTCAAGCAAGTGCTGCCCTATGGCAGTTACATAGCTTAACGGTCTTTCTTGGTCTTTGAAACACGAGGTGGTTGTTTACTTTTAGGAGCTGATGTTTAACAAATAAACTATGGAACATGCTGCTTAATTCGGTCAACCAACCATACGTTTTTTAGTGCACAATGTTTACGCTATTTCGTGAAATTTTGTTGTTTTGCAAACAAACTATTAGATATCCACCAAAGCGAAATGAGAGTAACCAGTTGCAAGTAGCCTAATTTACTCTTTTAAAGTCTACAATAGCAAATTAACGATTTAACTGACATCCAACAATGCTTATGAAGACGGTTTTAAGGTTCAAAGGAAAATAAAGCAACTAGAAGCTAATTTAAGATTCGGCCTCATTCGGATACCGAGGGTTAACAAGAAGTTTCCAGTCCTGAATCTGTTATCTATTATCTAAGAGTTAATTGCACAATATTATCGTCTGAAGTATTTGGATGTCACATCATTCTGAAAAGCTACCCATTATACTGACATATCGTCAACAATAGAACTCAAACTTTATAATGTCGCGTTCTATTGCAAGATGGGCAAGTTTCACTTAAAAAGAGCTGCAAAAATTTCCAATGAATAATGTAGGGTTTACTTTTCAATGAAGGGTTACCTTTCACACATCGCAATGAATAAAAGTCGCACTTTTGTAAAGGCTTCTTCAAACAGAAGCCATGTAAACTTATACATAATGAAAGATGTATGAGTTTACTTCAAGGGCGGTAAATACCTCCTTTGAAATGCATAGATTCGGATTGAGGCACAGTAGAACCATAGTTAATGAAAAAGAGATTAGGTTTACTATATATAGATTAAAGTGCCCTCTCTATTTGACGCATATGTGAATTCTGTTGCGCAAGGCATTCATAAAACAGCTTGAACTTCTTGTTGCTGACTCTCACCTGAATAGCAACAGCTGTAACTCCTCATGTGTAATAAGTTTTCTTCCTATCATATCCAGTAGCCTCCAAAGGATTCTCCCAGGGGAGAGGGGCATATGAGCTCCTAAAGGTCCCTTGTAAGCCCCCCTTTCTTTCATAGTTGCAGATAGGAATATGCTGATATACAGCCATTCTTATGAAAAAGATAATTAAGCAAGGTCAATTCAAATGAACATTATCCACATCTCCTCAATATTTTTAAACGTTCTTTTCTTGGTCAAGGTTTCTAAAGTGGGCGTGGCCGCATGGCCTCCTTATCGGTGTGCAAGTGATCGTAGCAACCTACCATGCATGAAGTACCGTATTTCCTCTAATTATAGCCCCCCTCCAATTATAGACCCCTTCTTCGTATCATGTCAAGTAATTATAGACCCCCTCTTATTAAAGACCCCCTTTTTTGATGCCTTCAATTAATTGCAGACCCGTTCTATATCTATATGAAAATGGCAGATATGGATTTTGTCTTTTTGGGACAGTCTCTCCACGAAAATCATTGTTGAGTCATTCAAGTTCTGTGAACTCACTTTACCCGTTAACGCCTCTGATGATGACAAAATACATTGTGTGAAGGAAAATTAACCGTGCAAAAAAGGTGTGCAACGCCTCGAGGAGCAAATCGGCACTCTGAACAAGCCTTTTCTTGGAAATCCATTTGTAACAGAAACGGAACACGAAATGTGTGCTTCTGAACATTTACGTATTGACAACGATTCGGACTTAGATATTGAGGTCTTTTGAATTTCCACTGAATGTGTGCAAACGATTTTTCGTTTTGGCTGCAAGTCAGTGATGAAAAGGTATTAGTGTAAGCTATAAATGTAATGATAAAAAGGAAATTAAAGAGCCCCTCTGATTATAAACCCCCTCTAATTACAGACCCCCCCCTTTTGGTGCCCTCAATTGATTATAGACGGGTCTATAATTAGAGGAAATACGGTACTGAAAATTGCGTTAAGTAAGTGCTTTAGCTAAACGTTTTCGCCAGAGATTAGTAACAGCAATGGCATGGAGTAAAGTAAGAAAGCTTTTAGCGAAGAATTTATAGGAAAAGGGAAGACCAAAACGTTTAGCAAAATGAATCCGTTACTTACCAAAATGGTCAAATTTTGTACCATTAACCAACTTTTTAAGTCCTGAACAGTTGAGATCATGCTTAAGAGTGTTGCAACGCTACGATAACTCGGACCATCCATTACGATACTTATTGTTATCAGTTGAGAACCAAGGTAGGTTTAAGACGCTTTTCCGCCGGTAAGGATCCAAACTGGTACGGATAAAAACGGATCTGATCCCGTATGAATACCCTAGAAAGAGAATCGGATCCATTTGGATTCACAACTCTGCATGCTAATCCAATTAGCAAGTCATCGGTTCGTTGTGTGTAATACCAACTGCCGTGAAATGCAACGTTGAAATATATACAAAAAGACCTTATGAATAACAAAAATCAAAATAATTTTTGAATAAGGACCACATGAAATTTACCTCGTATTGGAAATATTTCGATCTGTAACAGTTTGTGTTAAATCCTAATTGTTTAAACGACATCTATTTGAGTTCCGTAAAAACTAGCCCACTTTCATAAGTGGTCCCAAACTGCTACGGATAACAAATCCAAACGAGTTCGGATCCAGCAGGTCCCGTGTAAACGCAAGGCTGATCCAAACCAGTCCTTGTACGGATCCATTTCAATCCGTACCGGTGTAAACAAGGTGTGAATCGCCCAGAATAATCGTAGATCGGTAAGAGCCTATAGCCCCCCCCCCCCCCCACCCCCCCCCCCCCCCCCCGCCGCGCGGCCGGTGCCGCACAAGAACGCGCACAAAGACGGGCTGACCCGCCATGTACGTCAA
>JAAAKM020006591.1:0-10428 GCA_010016025.2 Alatinidae sp. Z8VKAUB7J3 | reverse complement strand
GCCTTTCTGTTTTCTTACTTTTCTTTGAAAAACATGATTATTATATCTTTAAGCATAGATTTTCTTTCCTGAATTTGTACCGACGATTTCATATTATTAAAATTTGAAATGAAAAATGCAAAATTTCTGAAATGCCGCAAAAAATTAAAAAATATGTTGTTCAATACGGTGAAGTTTGCTAGAGAACCTTATATAACAATATATGCAAAATAATTATACGAAAATCACATCTTTAGATGCATTTTGTACCAACAGTTAATTAAGAGTTATATTTTTGATGTTTGGAGGATAAATTTTAGTCATAATGCTCAAAATAATTAAAAACCTGTTGATTATAAGTGAGCAACCATTTCGGTCGTTTGAAATCTTATGCATTTTGGAAAATAATTTTCTCAAAATCTAAAATATCTTGTCTAAATACAACGTATACATGCAAATATACCCTATAGATACTAAAAGCCCTTAAAAAGGCAAAATGTAATTCAAAAAGTATGTTTTAAGGCCTTTATACAAAAGTTTTGAAATTTTTTAATATTGCGCAACATGTCATAGCCATAGATGACATCATTCACAGCAAATTGGAAATATTTTTTTCAATTTGTTGGAAAAGAGTTAAACTATGAACGTACCAATTATCTTTGTAATAGCACTGGTCGATATAAAGTTATAGTGTGTCAAAGTGCCGCGGGCCTTCTAGACCCCCCCCCCCCCCCACACACACACACACACATATGTATGTATGAGAAGAGCCAAAAAGCCCATGTAAGGTAGGGTTAAGTAATATGATTGTGTATTGTTAAGACCTAATTACGTTATCTGCTCATGTGGCAATTATTTAGATTGTACAGCAACCATTAATATTTTTGTTTGTTGATATTTGGGCGGGCTACCATCTAACCTTATTTGCACCAGTTTTTCTGGCCAGCAAACCTGCTCGGGGAGGGACGCCTTTAGAGCCCCCACATATAACTTCCCAGTTACTGCAATTTATGCAATTTTATACAGTTGCAGTACTATCTGGAAGTACTGCATTGGCGAAGAATGTTTAACTTACGTATTTTACTTTGGCAGATATAGTCCTATTTTCATAGCCATTTCATAAGTTAGCACGCCCTTAAGTGACATTTCTGTGAAAAAAATTAATAAATTGCCTCGAAATTGAGAAATTGCTTAAGATAAAGTAATAAAATACATCTATTTATTAGATAATGTGACACTGTCACTCTACATTTCAGTTTCCCCTGTCACGCTCGCATTACTCCTTATGATTTAGCTTTAGCTACTCTAGGATTTCCTGAACTGTATATCTATCCTATTCACATCACAGCAGTGACAGGGGAAGGTAAGGCAGATTGGGGGGGGGGGGCAAGTAGGCTGGGTTCAAATCTATTTTTGCACATGTATTCCACTAAGGTGCCTTTGGTAATTGTGTGGAAAGGGTTGTTTCGTGCCGATGTGCATATTTTGCCGTGAATGTGACACAATGTCTGTCGAAATCAATTTCAATTGTGATAAAGCATAAAGTCGTCATGGGAAAAAAGTGAGATTTGGAAAATCTTTGGGGGGTGCCATGGCCTCCTCTGTGCTCTGTTCCCCCGTCCCTGTCACACTACCGTTTGTTATCTTCGTCCAGTTTGTTTTGTGTCAGAAGTTTAGGTATTACTGTGCCTCTGTTTACTTATTAGGATTCCATACACTTTCGCGTCTATTGTAGTGTATTGCCATACGCGTGCAAGTAACTTGTTTACTTGTGATTCCATGACTGCTCTTGACAAATTTTTTGCAACTTTATCTACTAAACTATCGTATCTAAATCCAACATCTTACTTACCTCTCCTTGAAATCTGCCAGTATCTCTATATTGTGACTTCGTACAAAAAGCGTGTTTTGCCAAGTTCCAGTGAGTTGAATTCGATAATTTCTATCAGATATGCTTTCAGTTGATATTGTGATTTTTATAATCACAGCGACGTTTCTTCGCTTGGTAAATTAGTTGTAACATCCATTTTTACTGCTAGTATTTGTATGCCTAAGTATTCACTATTCCATTGACTACTCTAGTATTTTTATTCTGGTTTGCTAAGATTCTTCTGTTTGCTTTGATTCTTATGAATGAACAGGTATTTTTGAAAAGATTAGTTTCTTTGCTTTCTTTCGACAACGGTTCAAGGTCAAGTATCATGTTACATTGTTTCATTCATAGGGAACTGATACTTTGTCCTTTGACCTGTAAACAAATCGCGATTGATTTTTTGAAGAAAACTCTGAGTGTTAGCGTACTACAATGTATTTTGCTACCTTGTTAATACTACTTATGATGGGTTTTCACTGGATTTTGTACCTTTTATTTGTAGTGTGCGTTTCACCCGTTTTTACTTACCATTGCTGCAAATAAATACGTGCTCCCGACGCTGAGTGTAGTAAACAAAGTGTCCTCAATCAGTTGCAGTCTGTGTAGACCAGCGCTTCCGCAAGCCACCCCTTACAAAAAGCATACAAAATGCAGTGTAATTTATTCGAAATTTATAAAACGTTTACTTAAATCAGTAATTTTCCCTGAAAATAGCCGTGTGAAGTTGGGTTTTGAAAGACTTTCCACTACACTCACATATTCCAAACGCAGACTCTGATCCGATCTGACAGAAAATAATTTCTTCAAAATCACATCGATACCATGACAGATCTAATAAAAGTGAAAGTCAGTAAGTTTTAACTCTCACAAATTCAAAGGCGAGCAATTGTTAGCAAAAGTTTGCTAGTAGACCCTCCGACACTGTTGTCGAGTGTCAGAAAACAACAATTTTTTTACCAATAGGATGTAATGAGACTATTTTTCAGAAGTGATCCAATATGATCAGGAATCATTATCCAAGTGAGCCCTGTTAGGATCAGAGGTTCTTTGCTAGCGCATTGCTGATTTGTATTTGTTTAAATTAGAAACCATTAATTTTGGTTTCATTACTGGTGTAGAAATAATGAAAGTCTAAGGTGGTGAAGAGACACAAGACCCATTTTTACATAAGGAGTTGAGCGTATCTGGGATTGATTAGCAGAGACATGTCTTGTCCCACGAGTACTCATACTTACTGGGGGGAGAAAACGAAAACAAAAAGAGCAAAAAAATTGCGGAAGATATAATTTTAATCTACACAAATCCTTACAATTCGTCATCTTCTAAGAAAAGTAAAGGAGAAAAATATCAATGCTTTTATCCTCCTCGCTGAAAGTCCATTGGCCTTTAATGCTTTACGTGTAAGTAAATTGACGGAAATTCTAAGGCATACTGGCTACTAAATGAAACTGTGGATCCCACCATCATGTTTTACTACAATACACAGACTCTTGTTCGTTCTCCAAGTGGAGACTGTAACCTTTTTCGGCTAAATGCTGGTGTACTACAGGGAGATAAGTTAGCCCCTTATCTATTTGTTCTACGATTAAATTTTATAGCGATCTTCAATATATACAATGAAGGACTATTAATTTACCCCTACGCCAATAACATAAGAATAGACCCCAGCTAAAAGCGTGAATGATGCAGAGTATGCTATGATGCAGGGCGTAAATCCTAGCTCAGATACACTGCGATTTCCCTACATATAGTCTCGAAGTCTCGAGTCTCGGAAGTGTAAACTCAGAAAAGACGGCATCTACGGCAGCAACTCAATATAGCATCATAAACAGACTCTCCAGTGATGATGCAATAGTCTTAATAACTCATATATGATGGAAACAAGATTCAACGATTAGAGAGTCATTCTGAACCTTAACAATGACATTTAATAATGACATGTAGCGTTATGGTAGATTGCGGAATCTTCCCAACAGATTTTTCACCACCAGGATTGGAACTAAAGATACCTCGGCATACTTGATATTTCTCTCGTTTCTTTCTATAAGTTATCATTTGTATCCTTCGCGACTTTTGTGTGGACTTTGGAGAGACTTTTCTTGTGGATGGCAGTCCTTTCCTGGTCAAGTTCTATTAAGCAAGGAGACTGGTTTCCAAAATTGCATAGAGAATTGGGTGCCAACGTGATGATGAGAGAGAATACAGTATCGCCAAGGTTAAACCACCAATTCTCCAACTAAACTATAAATCAACTTTTAGACGTAATACAAGTATCATACGCCACCATTTGAATGATTGACAACAAATAAAACCAAGTTATTGTTGACATTCATTGCATACTACAGTGTTAGATGCTGAAGAGTTTTAATTAAGGTTAATTGCATCTCTTAATTTCACAAGAAAGACTCTAATTATGGAAATCTATAATTTGCTCTTCCGTTCATGTATGAACAATTCATGTTTTGTACTGGCTTACATCTGCTACCTTCATCATAACTACTCCGCTTCCGTCAATGTCTAAATACCGAGCACACGAACAAGAGTTTCTGTTTCGCTTCAAGGTTGCTTTCATCTAACTTTAATCTTAGTGGTTCTTAACAATGTTTTTGTCACGTGGAAACAGCTCTCCTCCATGACTGTTAATTGGTATGACGTCAGGACCTTTCAAAGCTACTTTTCAATTTAAGTACGTGATTGTGCACATAAACAAAGAACGAGACGCTTTGGAGGGTCGATTCAGAAAGCTAAGCAAACCACGACAGCGCATGGACATATAATTATCTAACTGTAACTGTAAACGTAGTTTAAGAAGGTTGCAACAACAAAACAAAATGAGGGAATTTGATTCAGATGCTGTTTAGAGAACGTTTCAGGTATGGTCGGATAATGTCAGATTCTTACAACTTTGTTTGTATTTGTTTCCCTATCTAGAGATTTTAGGTATCGTATAAATACCATATAATTTACATACTTATTTTAAAGACGATGTCTTGTTGAGACAGGGCACAGAGGCAGTCGCGTGTTTCTTACTAAACTTAGGGGAAGAATGCAAATTTAGGATTTCAACGGATGTGAAAAGATGTGTAATCAGCCAAGTTGCTGCATAACTGTTTAAACATGTTTGACTTACTAAAGGAATATTTATAACACGCTAGCCTTCAATATCATTTATTTGATTTCAGTAGGCCTACTGCTATAAAAAATAGATATCCTGAAATACTGTTAATGGAATACTACTTGATCAATTAACTGTAGTAGGCCTACCTAATAATTAGACAAAGAAATATGCAGTACAAATTGCTAGATGAATATGCTTGGGTTGCTCTATTAGAAACTTGTTTATATGTGCTAACATATTCTGTGATAAAAACAGCAGCGTTTTACTTGCATATTTCTTGATATCTGCATTTTATTACTGTAAAAAACGAGATGCATTTAAATACGAGGAAATTCAAAGTCGAAACAAAGTTTCAGAGACGCTATGTTGCTCGTCTCCAAGTTGTCAGTGTAACGACGAGCGCAAGAAAATCTTTTCTTGTTTTTGTCATAGTGTCTGGTAAAGAAAAGACTTTGTTCTGTGTAACAAATCTCATTATCTCTTTTAAACTGTGATTGTTTTGGGAGGCGGAATTTAGACGTGTATAGCAGGAATCTCCTTCTTTCATAAAGGATTTCCTGTTACTGCAAACGTTTTCATGTACCTGACAATTGCGCAAAACTTCAACTTCTTTGAAACAAACAAAAACTTTGTTTCCTGGGAAATACAATTAGAAACTTTGAAATCCTGGAATCCTTTCAAGTTATATTTTCTTTACTATTGCGTACATATCATCCTACTTTCATTTCATGCAGACCTGCACAAGACACCCTGACCTTTCATTGTAACTCAAACTTCTTTTTGATTAGGCTTAGCTTTTTCTACAATAACGAGATGTTATCGCATTTGTTTTCCTTCTCTTGGGATTTGGGAATCGCGTGAAGGCATCTGACATTGTTGAAAATGACGGTGTCAACAATAAAATTTGCCAGCTTCCCTACGGTACAAGGAACCGTTTATAACAATACAAGAGTGAGATCTACTTTACCCTAACATAATATAGGGTAACCATATGTCGGTTGTTATCTCTGCTGGCTGCTTTTAGGACAGAATGGTACGACTAAGCTACTAGCAGCCTGGGGATCTAAGGACGAATGGCTCCAGCTAGTGAAAACGTTTAACTCTAAACATTGACTACTGTGATATGTAAGGCCGGAGACAAGAAATCTTCTGTGATAGCTTTTCACAATTAATCACAAATAAGCTTACAGAAAAACGAGAACAACTTAAAACAACCTAAAACAACTTAAAAAAACACTGCATCCGAGTTATTTTATTTTATAAAATATGTATACGCGTAGAAACGGAGGGAATTGCGTTTGTGATAAATTTCACACCCGCCAATCATTAGTTAGATAATTGGAGTATTAACCGTGGCATTGTACCATACATTCCTTCCAGAAATCTTGACCTGCAAGAAGAGGTTCAAATCCTATAAGCAAATGATCTCAGTTGTGGTGGGAATGGCCCTTGCTTGTTTAACTTTATCGAGAAATTGAGTGCATACAAGTATATTCTCATTGAGTCTGAAGCAGGGAGAACGGTAGGAGCTGACAAGGGACATTTTGACGTTGCAACGTCTCTCCCTTTGGGAAATCGCTCATACACCATCTAATGAGATGGTCAAAATACATGCTCGCTATATATTCCTTAAATTAGAAATAAATTTCATGCTCTTTTGGGTCCAAGAATGTACATAGTTAGCATCGACTTCTGCTTTAAGCCGACTTCGACAATGATCAAGTCCCTGTTAAACACAACCAGAAAGTTAGTCAGTAACACCTTAATAGTAAGAGCCCCGTAAAGGAGACCAAAGCAAATTAAATTGGTCGTATTGCCCCCCCCCCCCTTCCCCCACCATTTCCTAGTCAGCTATAGCAAAGGTTTTGCAACAGCCTCTTTATCAGCATCATGGAGAAACCGAAGTAAATGAATCGCCCTTCGGAAGAGGGTTAAAATAGCAATGACTCTATATCATTATTTAACAGAAGATTTTTTGAAATTGTCACAATTTTAAGGAGAGATGTTTCACAATTTGTACGGAATTAACACTCACTCACCAGCCAAGTTTGACTAGTTTAACTGTTCGAGTTTTCTGAGTATTAGTGTTCAGTAATGTTTTGGCTCAAAAAGTTACAATACACCAGCTCTTGACGTTTTTTACTGCTGGTGAGGCTGGTAATATTTGGTATGAATTTATAAAGCAGGGAGCAGGGATTTCAATTTTTGGTACCAACCCACGATTTCCCCCTCCTCTGATCATTATTGGAGATCCCAGACAGTTTTTTAAAAGAGTGCATATAGTATTTCTGCAAGTATACATTTCCTCATTGTTAGTATTATTTGATAATTATGCCTACATATTTACGAAAGTAAATAACTTTGGATCGTAGCACACTATGTTTTAACCCTTTAACACTTGATCAAAAGACATAATATGTTGCAATTCAGGTGAAATTATGATAATCAGTTTTTATTTGAGGAAAATCGACCCGGCCGTTTCAGAGATAATTTTTGGGTCACCAGTGACCCAGTCGACGTCAACGGATAAAAACTTTGAATTTTTGGATCATTTGGTTTTAAGGTCAGTTCCCATTTTACGATTGCTAGGAACTATTCCAATGACATCAGTGCGCACACAGGTTTTTTTTTGCTCATTTTGAGTTTCTGGCTTCACCGTGTAGGTTTTATTCATGCAGTGCAAAGTCGAGGAAAGGAAAAACACCATATGTCAGTCACAAATATTCTCGGTACAAAGTCCTAATTAGCATGAATGTCATTTGAATGATAGTTAATTAAAAACAAAAACTAGATTTGAGTTCAAGAAATAGACGTGATTATGAAAAAAAACCCAAAGCCTGCAGATCACAAACACCTGAGTTGTCTTCCATATCATGTTGCGATTTTTTATTTTTTTTTTGCTTTTATCATATCACTGAAGCAACAAACACTGGAAAGCTTTCCATGAGAAACCATGCAACAAACCAAATGAAACATTTGCATGCACTGCAAATAATACTGATGGCCTGCAGAGGCAAGTTGCCACAAAATACATGGGATGCAAATATACTATAAAGCACAAAGGCATTGCAACACAGCACCACAGGAAGGCAATCTGAATCAGTGCCGTAGCCAGACTATCTCTATAGGGCATGCTTATTACCTATGAGCATATTTTAGCGCATGCTTCATAAATTTAAGGTGTACAGGCCAGCCTGTAGACCAATTAACGTAATTTTGGGGTAATCCCTTCTAGAAAAACGGTGAACCCTTTTATAAAGCAAGGTAGGGGCGGCGGAGCAAAAAAAATGGAGGGGCTCAACTTACATTTTAGCCACTAAACATTAAAAAATCGGCATCATTTTAACAAATTCCAATATTTTCAATATTTTGGGGGGGTCTGAAGCCCTCCAGCCCCCTGCTCCGCCGCCGCTGCGGAGTGATTATAAGAAGCTCCATAGCCTCCTCAGTATTTTATCAAAACCATTCTCAGAAATTCTAATTAAAGATTTTATTGCTTTTAGTTTTAATCGTTAAAATAATGGAACCTAAAGAGCACTAAAACCGCATATTGAGTAAGTGTAAAAACCATTCAAGACTTAACGTAATAAATGATCAATGCAGAAGAAAGTATTGAATAGACTGTTTCATAAGCTTGGCCGTTGTCTCAAGACAATGAAAAGTAGTTCAGAAAGAATATGTCCAGAAAAGGTAATACTTTGTAGGGGTGCAGATTTGATATCTTGGAAAAGATATATGGAGTAGTGTATTCAACAAGTCTGAGAAATGCTCTGACACAGTCCAAAATTCTAGGACAGACGACCATGAACTAGGGGATGCTGTTTTACCCTGAAGTCCACTTTTAGAGGATGCTAAGCATACCAAGCATCCCCTGGTTACGCTACTGATCTGAATTGGGTGAACAACTGAAGTGAGATTGTAACAGCAGATAGCATGTGGTACGAATTTTGAACTGAGGTGGGAAAATGCGTTCTATAACTCTATGCTAATGAACATTCAACAAAAATTCTGTGGTGTTTGGGCTTGTTCCATTGATCTTTTCCAAAACTAGTAATGTTGAGGTTGTTTTCTCATCACAAAGTCATATTATTCCGAAGATCATGCAAGTTATCAATAAAAATTCAATACATTTTTTGTTGTTGTGATGAACAGGATATGAAAAAGAAACACACGCATTATCTGCTTGAATCAAATCATGCTGGACAGTCTTTCAACAAAATTTTGAATTTTTACCGTTGCGGTCCATTGGGTCACGGGTGACCCATAAAATTCAATCGCCAATAACTTTTTAACCACTTGTAATCAGAAGATGAAACTTGAAACACAGAATAACAATAAATAGATAATGTAAATAACATATTGGAAATTGAATGTAATATCTTTGTTCAAAAATTATACTCAATGAGATTCTATTAAAGTAAACAAAGTAATATGACACATATTTGAGCTAATGTGATGACGTCATCGAACGTTCATAATGGACACATTTTCTCAGAGCCTGTAGTACTCAGGTAATATTCATACTAAAAGAAAAAAATGAAAAATTTGGATGGATATACGCATAGATATCGGTCATTAAAGTTTATGGGTCACCAATGAACAATCGACGCGAAAGGGTTATTCTTCACATTTATATTTGCGTTGTGATGTAAGAAAACGGTACCTGGTTCCTAGAAATCCTTCAGGCTCCTGCATACTGCAATGGCCTAATCCGGTTGCCGAATATATATTTATGAAAAGCCACCTCTCAGAAACACTCACCACCTGGAAACAGTTACCTTCTGCGCATTCACAACGTAAGTAAATTATCACCCGAACTTTTGTCTAGTAGGACAACACATTGCTCAAAACACGAACCATTGCAAGAGCATCTAATGCATTCAACGGCTGTCTAGATGACTAACGAAGATTTTGGTACAGTACCTTTATATTGGTGGATCGCTGGCATTACGTATAAGATATCTTAGGTAGTGTAGCCATCTCGAGGTAGAAGAGAGGCCACTTAGCGATGCCCAGGCAGATACGTATACAGATATTTTTACAACTTTAACCACTTTGGTTTAGGGAATAGTAGCGGACACATTGTAACGACATATTTTGTTAAGCAAAGCTTTTCGGTCGGCTCCTGTCTTAACCAAAGCTTGTCGGTCGGACGTCTTTAAGACTGATTGAGAGGACGATAGGGGCCCACTTGTTGGAAAATCTTATGTGCGCTGAGGAGTATTCAGACATGACGTTCAATGTTTTATACAGAGCGAGGTCAGCGTTACATTTAAGGGTTCTTGAGGCGGTCGCTGTTAAGTTCCGGAAGCCGTCGTTGTGCAGACAGAAAGAATTTATATTCAAAATGAGCTTGCTATAGCGTGTGCATTGGTATTGTGAATATTTTATTGTAATTTTAGGCACTACTTTTATTATTTCACTTTCTTTGTATTATTCCCCTATCGCATCATGGTAT
>JAAAKM020006590.1:0-10428 GCA_010016025.2 Alatinidae sp. Z8VKAUB7J3 | reverse complement strand
TCCGATTAATCGATTAATCGGAAAAATCTCCACCGATTATTCGAATAGTAGAATGTTATGCTATGGACAGCCCTAATGACAACACCGTACAGCTCTTTTGTATCCAAAACAGCCGCCAATCTCCCACAGCTTTCTGGAGCGTCACGACCTTGTAGTAAATAACCCTATACGCTACTAAACCACAAGGTAGAACGTCCTTGGTTACGTGGTAGCAACGACATGCTCAGCACAGTATTTTCTGCGAGGTGCTTATAATATTCCTACATATTTAGAGTTCTCACCTATAAAAGAAATCTCTCTACGAATTATACCTAAAGGTTAACTTAATCTATCATAAATCTTTAAAACATATTGCCAATACTACCTATAGTGTGGACATTTTTGCAGTGGCATTAAGAAAACACTGTATTAAGAATGTTGCCACCACGTAACCAAGGTCGTTATGACATAACGAGCGTTTCCGGTTTAATAGCGTATGGTCACGACGTTTACAACTTCAAACGAGTCTAGCGTTGCGACCATTGGAAAAGCATTCATGTGAGCATTCTGGTACTGCGCTTGTATTGGAGGGGGTGGGGGTGTACGCGCTAGTAAGTATAAGCGCACACTTGAGCAAAATTTATCCATCCTATGCCTACAACAATCTTATTCTTAAATCTCTTTGAATCCACGGCCAAAAGATTTTCTTACCTGAGGGTCAGACACCATAATGTTGGCCGAGCCGTTCCTTTAATGGAGGCGGGAACTGATCTGAAAATCGCTTCCAATTCTCTTCCCCAACTTGGTTCTTAAACCCATGTAGTATCTGCGGGACGAACACAACCAAAGAAATAAACTAATGATTCATAATCTATACATTCGAATCCTGTGGCGAGCAATTGATGTTAGGTTGTAATATCTACCTGGTTCACGGCAGATATCACCCCTTTATAGTTAGGAGTCAAGGACAAGAGATCAACTAGTCAAACGAAAAAACCGAAAAGGCCAAACAAAAATCCACCTAAGACGTCACTTTTATTGACAACCGTAAAAAAATGCTCTCGACTCATGAAAACATCTTCTGATGGTATAGTCTCGTAGTAGCACCCTTAAGAAAAGTGGATGCAACGCTAACAAAGTACCATTGTCTCCAATATACAAAAACAAATAGGCTTATGGCAAGCAAATTTGAGGAACACCAAGCGCTAATACGGTATCCCTGTCTCCAATGTAAGGAGGCAAATACCGTGTATGGCCAACAAAGATAAAGAATAATTCCAGGAGCCCCCACCGGTTCCCAAGCTTCAACGCCGCAGAACTTTCTCAAGGGTCTCTACAATTATTTTCTATCAAAAGCCTTATCAGCAAAAAAAACGGTCAATTTCAACCCAAAACGACAAATTAGAGCAATCATACGTAAATAGTGTAGTGTCTACCCTGTGCGCACAGGCTTTAAAAGGTATTTGCGATTGTCAATACCTGCTTACTTCAGTAGCCACTTTTGAGATTCGAAGTTAGTGCAGTCATCCCAAAATTATCGCAAGAGAACGTACAACTAGATTGCACGAGCTTGCCGACGTTTAAGTGTCACATGAGCGAGTAACTGAATTCTTACCTTGAGAAACATTTCTTTCAAATCTGCTGCCGGGTTGACCCATGATGCCACAGCATCGCAAAAGAAGATAAAGTCCTGGGGAATAATAATACGGAGTGATTCCTCGTGCTTTTGTTAAAGTTTAAAGAAGCGTGCAAATGCAACTATCCAATACCGATAAGAAATCGACGAAAATAGCAATTTGCAGGAATGGTAGCTGGAGCATGTCATGGGAACGAAACAGACCTGAGGTCATGCAACGAAAGCTAAAGGAGAGATGTCTCCGTCTTTCGAATAACACCTATCTATTACAAATAGTGGAAACAGCTTAGACAGACATTACATAAACCATGAAAATGGGAACACAAATACTACTACGTTAGGTGTGGTTTACATGGTAATATGTTCCTTACAACACTGTCCCATAACTGATTACAGCACCAGTTTACCTTCAGGTGCCTGTAATATACAAGTATTGCAAGTAGAAATCATCTTATATGCACACCACCAAAAAGGAAAACCTAAGCTAAAGGTTTTCCACCAATCTTTACTTAGGGTATTAAGGCATATTTAAGAGGGCTTAATTCATTCTTTGGACCCATCCACAAGATGGGGAAAACTATTCTAAAATTGCAAAGTCATCCTTTGTATGAAGGCGATACACACAGTGCTCTTTCTAAATAGCCTATGTTACGTATGTGGCTCACTACACTTGCATGATGGACTAATTTGCTACAAAGTGATTTAGTCACGGTCACATCGAGGTACCTGGCATCGGGGTTGAACCTACAAGTGCCTAGATCAATGCCTTATCCATTAGGCAACCCCGTCCACTTAAAAGATATGATATTGAAATTAGACCCCTACAGACCATCAAAGCTTTAGGAAATACCGAAATCGTCGTTGTAATGCAAAGCGTTTTTCGTGGAACACACCTTTTTCGCCTGAAAAGCTTTTCAGTACAACAGTAAATTTCTGTATTTTGTGCCATGTTGACATAAGAATTATAGCACATCTTCGTGCATGGGGCAAATACATACTATCCCCAAAGTATGTTATCCACATTTGTTCAATTTTGTGTATACTAATAAATGCATAGATATTGACTGACAGAAAGTTGAAGAGATGTCAACCTCGGAAAAGTCAGCTTCTGTCTGTAGAATTCGAGGAGATACAGAGAGAAAAAGAATAAATAACCGTAACTACTAAAATTGAGATTTTCTATAAGACTCTCTAAATTTTATTTAAATCAAAATAAATTTATAGAGGTGTGGCAACTTCACATTTACGATTTATTTCGGTGCGAGTTTTAGAAACATTAGAGCTCTTAATGATGTCTCACACTGCTTCTGAATTGCTTGTGTCCAATCCACAACCGCGGGGGTCAATTAGTCTTTAGAAAAGCCGGTAGAATTTACGACAATGTGACAGTTCGATGATTTGTGAACCTTACGTTATAAAAAGGCATGTAACCGCAAGGAAGGTGCAAATGAAGACAGAAGCCATCGACTCCCTATGATCATAGCCTGCACGCAGTCAAAATTTCGGGGTCGTGTATGACACCGTACTTGTTTCATCTCAGGCTCTGCCTTTGCAGTGTTTGAAGGTTAACTAAGAGTGACATCATTTCAACATTGGATTTCCAACTCAAGTGTCAATCATTATAAAAAATGGAGCTAATGTGTTGACTAAGGAAACAGAAAATGCCAAAAACAGGGGTTATCTAGCTCAGTTGGTGGTGCACACACCGTTTTTAAAGGGCAGTTACATGGAAATGTAGTTTTTGTGGGTAATAAGTTGATCCTTTCCAAAAAGAAATGCATTGAGAACGTTACCTTAGGTAATGTTACAATGAGGCAGATAAGAAAATTTCGAATGTGCAGTACTTGGAAAATAGTAGTTGCGCAACATAAAGATACGAATGATAATTTGCTAACCATGGAATCGTTGCTGCTCTAAACTCGCTGGATCATATTTGTACGTGGTCACTAAATGTACAGTCGGTAATGAATCAAGTCTTATTGCTTGAAAATTGACTGTTTTGTCTTCTCCAGGTTAGAACGTATACCTCACTACTTGAAAGACTTCAGAGGATGGGATCTGCAGATGGACGTAAGGCGAGTTCTTCTTAGATGGGCTACAGTTGTGCCCTAATCATAGCTTCTGTATTTGCATTCTCACCTGAACAACGCCTCCTGGGTTTACTCCTATCATTGTACATACACCTCTAAACGCAGAATCCTTTTCTTCGTTGTCTCTGATATTTCTAAGGGAGGTGCACCTAAACAACGAGTAGAAAGAATGACGTAAACTGGCGGACAGGTCTTTCGCAGGCGCTTTGGCACCTAATAAAACTGACTAGGCAAGGCAATAAAACAGAGAAAAATCGTAATTCAATCAACAGCAGTGATGGTCAACCCTTTTGTCAGTGGGTCACTTCTGCTAATCGGCGACGAGGCGTGGAGCATATAGTATAAAAACTATAAACCCATTGCTTTTGACAAAATAGTATCAACTACTCTTACAAAGACCCTAGGCGTAATAACCTAGGCGAAAATTTAGACGAGGCTCGCAGGCCACGTCATGGAACGAGTAACAAATCGCAAACTTTCATGAACGAAGCAGCCAAGTTATTTGCATTTAGTGTTTCTTTGTCTCGGAAGGCACTGGCCACGCCATGTTAGGAAGGGCAGTGAGTACATTACAAGCTGTTGCTGTTTTTGCATAATATATCCTGTTCTTCTATAGTAACGAATTTACTTATCCAAAGAAAACATAGTCAATACAAATAGATGCAGCATGATTTGCCTGTACTTTCAAGTAGTGGGCTTCAGTGTAGCACCTGATATCTTAAGTGTGGAAAACTCCGCACATCTGACCACGCACAGAAAAATATCCGACTTGACTTTGGTATCACCACCGCAAACCTGGCCTACTTCCTTTTGCACTTTGGCCTTTAAACGTGTTTTTGAATAACGCTCGTGTAGCGTAGCAACAAGAGACTACGCTTGACATGGCAAATTTCCACTTTACTGTCATCAATTTGCGTCATAAGTCATTCCCGCAACAAACCCACGTAATCTGTAGTAGTCGGTTACGGCTACCTTCCAATTTTTAATAGTTTACAAATGACCTTCATTGATAATACGTTTCCCGCTCCCCCTTGTCAGCCTGTGCGGTAAAAACGTTGTCCGCCCGCGCTGTACAAAACAGTGAGACTTTTCTCCTGTAAACATTTTATATTAAATGTATGCTGATTTGACTCTCTTCGAATGCGAGTTTATTCGTACCAGGCCTCCTAACTCTTTCAGTCGTGTATTGATCTTTTATCTCTCAAAAACCTGACGTTTAAACAAAGCAACCTCGCTATACTGTTAGCGATGACAAAAAATAAGGTACTATAAAGTAAAGTTTTGAAATCCACACCCTTTGATCTTAATTAATCAGATACATCACGTAAAAGTTAACATATTTTTCAAGCGCTAAATTCGTTATAAAAGGGATATTACCAATAAGCAGAGAGGATTTAAATAATTCTGGGTTTGGATTTGAGGATTAGGATTTCTTTTATCTTTTCTAAAAAGGATATTAATTTTGGAGAATTAAAACCACCACCCGTTCTTGCTTTTCATTTTTTTCATGAAAAAATCGTCGGCATTCTCTCGGCATTGGTTACTGGACACGCTACCAGAAAACTGCTTTTCAAAATGACGAGTGCCACCACAATGCTTCCATAAGCCCCTACAAGTGACGTAAGAATTCCTATCTGCCACTTCCTATCTAATACCAGTAAACCATGAAATATCTAAACTCCCATCCCCGTTCCTCTTTAACGAAATGCTAAAGATGTAAGCATATGTTGTCGCTCCTTTGTTACCGTCTTCTTGGGCAATGAACACTTTTACCGTGGATGAATTGCATTTTATTAACCCTATCTTACATGGGGGGCCTAGTAAGCCCGTGGCTACACATTTCAGCTCATAACTTTTTAAAGCGCGGCCGGATTGACATAAAATTTAGTGACGTTTCCTACAATTTACTGAGAATGATTATGATGAATAATTTTTTTTGAAAGTTTTTCAAAATTTTGCGATATTGGCGTTTTGTTGACCTATAGTGGAGTTTTTGACCTTTCCGTTTTGTTACTTTTCTTTGAAAAACATGATTATTATATCTTTAAGCTTCGATTTTCTTTTCTGCATTTGTACCGACGATTTTCGTATTCTCAATTTTGATAAGTGACAAATACAAAATGTGTTGAAGTTTCGCAGAAAATGAAAAAATATGTTGTGCAATAAGGTAAAGTTTGCTAGCGAACCTTAAATAACAATATATGAAAAATAATTATAAGAAAATCACATTTTTAGACGAATTTTGTATCAACAGTGAAATAAGAGTTATATTTTTGATGTTTGGAGGATATTTCTCAGTCATAATGCTCAAAATAAATAAAAACCGGTGGATTATAAGTAAGAAACCATTTCGCTAGTTTCAAAACTCATACATTTTGGAAAATAATTTTCTCAAAATGTAAAATATCTCGCCTAAATACATCGTATACGTGCAGAAATACCCTAGAGATACTCAAAGCCCTTAAAAAATCAAAATGGAATTTAAAAAATATGTTTTAAGGCCTTTTTACAAAATTTGTGAAATGTTTGAATATTGCGCAACATTTCATAGCCATAGATGACGTCATTCACACCAAATTAAAATATTTTTTTGCAATTTGTTGGAAAAGAGCTTAACTATGAACCTGCCAAACATCTTTGTAATAGCATTGTCCGATATAAAGTTATAGTGTGTCAAAGTGCCGTGGGCCTACTAGTACCCATACCATATTCAACTCCATTTAACGCCACTCTTTCGTCTGTCCTCTTTGATATATTTGATTAGCAGTGAGCAATTTCTTTGTATACTATATTCAACAACCAGTTAGTGTAAGCCGTATGAGCAAGCAGTATGCAAGGAAGTGAGTAAGCAACACCCTCAAGTTATATAATGTATCATCCTCGGGTGAGGATCAAGGCATCCCCAGGCCTGCACAGTAGGAAACGCATTTGCACTGTTTGCTTGTACACATAAAATAAAGTTAAGTGTTTGCCATCATGTTCAGTGTGCATTAGCAGTACAGCACACCTATGAAACCTCTTCATTATAGCAAACTCTTTTCCTAACAACAATACACTTGCTTGTGACTGGGAGAAACCACAATTATCTGCTACAAAATACAATGATAAAAGTGGATATGCTAAATATAGCTACAGACGATTTCAACAAATTAAGCAATGACACACAGTTATAAAAGTTTGCAAAGGGCATTTAAATGCTTCTGTCTTCAACATCGACGTATCAAAATCTCATCAATCTTCGTAAATATCCTAATTTCAGAAGCACATGTATACAGGTTTACATTCGGAAACTAATGAAAGCGTCTTAAAAACTCTGCCTGTTGTTAAATTTATTCACACCAAGAACAGAGATCCGCCTGAAACAACCCCATTTGGAGAAGTGAAATGTAGTGACGTGAAATTGTTAGAAATGGCGGTCGATTGCAAGCAAGGGAAAGAGAGTCACACACAACAAACATGAAAAACACAAAAAGTACTACAAACCATGGGCGTATAAACTGCTGTAACACTGGAGCCACTTCATTGGGACATACTAGACCCAATCTCCCAATTGTGATGGCTGGTAAAAACAAACGTATTGGACAATAAAAGAACATGAACGGCCATCACAGGTATTAACAAAGGCTGTAAACACTCTTCCAGGGATTAAGGTAAATAAAAACAGATATGGAGTTGTGCGACGTACAGTATCGGAAACATACATTTTTCACCACAAAGTCACGTGACATCGAACAAGAGTAAAGACTTGACAATCACATCTCCCACAGATGACCAACAGGGGAGAAGAATTTACAAACTCCACGCAGTTCAAAGGTATAGGAATATATTCTTGAAGTGTTAGTCAAAAACATGAACAATGGGAATAGAGAAAGATAAAAAAGAGGTTACGTCTTTGGGTCTTAAGGTGCACCACTGCGTTGAGAACTCAAAGGTGGTAAAGGTGCCCTAAGTGATCGCTTTGAAAAGGGTGAACGCCTCAACAGTTTCCCCCTTAAGTAAATGGGGCTTTGTAATGTATATCTTTCGAGCATGAGGGTGAACTGAAAAATTTTCGATCGGAAGAGAGTATCTACCAAAACGTACTTATTTCGGGCCAAAATTGTAGCGGGTTAACAAAATGAAGACTGCCAACCAATTAATGTGACACCTGTCATAAGGACAAAGGACAAAAGGGGCCATATTTAAAAGTGTAGCACGAGATATTTGCAGTACACTTTTCCGCATTTTCCGGTAAGAACGGGATTTTGCAGCTAACCGAGGGGAGTTTACTATCCGTCCTTCGAATTTATCAATAGGTAAAGAAAGCCAATAGTGAAGATAGAAATTTGATAACAGCAAACAGACTAGGTTCGTCGCACCTGCCATGGAACCTTTACCTGCCATCTGTTGCTTTTGTAACGGTCTATCTACAACCAAAGTGCATGAAACTGAACTTCTACAGTATTGACAATCCAGATGGCGATCACCTTCTAATGACGTCCTTTTTAACAAGGGCACGTATTCCCCCCATGGGAGGGGGTACCAAGCATATGAGCAGGGGTACAAGATTGGGTGTCAAATTGATTACTGTAAAGGCCTAGTACGTATGCTTCATTACTTAAAGAACTGTAATCCCGGGTAAAACACTACACAATGGCAAAAGAGCCATCAGTGATATCTCTATTTATAGTTCTTATCGTATGCCTATTTTCACATCCACCATATTTGTATGCATTTGAGGGATTGCAATATTATGTTCATTTTGCAATTCATAACAATTGCTTCAATTTTATCACCTTCCGCACGTCATGTTACACAAGGGGTACGGCAAATCTTAATGAATGCTCGAGGGATATGAGCACATAAACAACATTGTTTTATAATATCGCATTAAGCCTTCTGCTTTTCAGATTTTAAACTTGAATTTCGAAGTGAATTTAACTGTATCTTGACAGACGAAGTTGTTAACTTAATGGTGCGAGGCAGAAACCACCAAATTTTTCACCCCAGAGGTCAGTCAAGCCCACAAAATATAATCAACCTACCATATTAGCATTATTTATCATTTTTGGTGCTGTTTTTATTCATGCTTCACTTTATAAATACGGCAGAAGAATAAACTAAGTTGACAACATGTATAGTTACGGGCAACCACAAAGATTCCTATCTTATCATCTCAGGGTCAACGAGAGCATAAATAAAGCCAAGCGTGCATTCTTAGAGCATTTCCTGGGTAAAAGACAGTCTAATTTGGGTTCTGGCAAGCACCAATCCCTTCTGATAATCTTACGAGGTAAATAAAAAGGCGGAAGATAGTATAATAACCATATATTGACACTTAAGAACTGCTAAAGAAACAGACGAAGACTCAAGATTACTCACCGGTATTTTCCAGTAACGTTTTCGGTGTTTTTGGTGTATTAATGATACCAATTAGCTGGTTAAGCACTAACGGAATGTATTCTTTCATGTCTGACCCTGTATATCGAAGAAACCATATCACACAAACAAGTTATTTCAAGGCAATTGCAATAAAGACGCATGCATTTCTAATTTAGAGACAGACGGTCGGAGGTCACTAATAGTTTAAACTCGATGGAAAAGAATTGTTTACACTTAACACTATTCAACCTGGGCTTTTCCCTCTTACGACTGCGTTTGGAAAGGGGGGTTTTCGAGCCCGCTGTGTAACTTGCCAAACACGTCCTGAGGTACTGGCATACGTTTAGTATAGTTTTAGCACAGACATGGTTGAAAAGGTCAATTTCAAATGCGGCTACACGCTTGGGGTATTAATTTCAATAGCCAGAGACGGGCATTCCTCAGAGGAATAGTCGGGGGCGGTAATAAGGTTTTCCAAGTAATCGAAGTTTATCCTCCAGGAAATTTCACATATTTCATGAGACAGATCTATAATATCAAAGTAAACATGTATTTTCTGAAGAAACGTTGAGGATATATTTCAGGCATGTCGTGAGCTTCTCGTACCGGAGGCGTTTAAAGAAGCAGAAGCGTCACCGCACTTCAGATTTTTTGGGCTTAGCGTCTATCAGTGTTATAGGTCAACATAACATTTTCGTTAAGTTTGGGTGTCGTTTTCCATGTTGAAATCTTACCGCTTCTACAATATAGTTAATAAACAGGGTAAATGTAGTGCTTTTTAGTTGCATATTACGATAACCTTAACTTAAATGAGCACTAGCCCTGACAATAACAGTAAAGTTGCGATTTTACTCGTCCGTTGAACGCACTATCATTTTCGGACGCATCTTGTGAGCTCAGAATTGGGTTAGAAAACATAAAAAGCCTGAGAAAGATAATTAGTCGTTAGTAGAGGAGGGAAAGGTGAAGTAGAAGGCGAAGGAGTAGAAAGAGAAAGAGAAAGAGGAGTAAGAGAATGCGAGGGAGAAAAAGAAGAAGGAGAAGGAGAGGAACGAGGAGAAGGAGAAAGAGAACGAGACGGAGAACGAGATGGAGATGGAGATGGAGAAGGAGAAAGTGAAGTAGAAGGAGAAAGAGAAGGAGAAGAAGGTGAAGACGTAAGAGAAGGTGAAGGTGAAGGAGAAAGAGAAAGAGAAAGAGAAGGAGAAAGAGAAAGAGACGGAGAAAGAGAAGGAGAAAGAGAAGGAGAACGAGACGGAGAACGAGACGGAGAACGAGACGGAGCACGAGAAGGAGAAGGAGAAGGAGAAGGAGAAGGAGAAGGAGAAGGAGAAGGAGAAGGAGAAGGAGAAGGAGAAGGAG
>JAAAKM020006587.1:0-10430 GCA_010016025.2 Alatinidae sp. Z8VKAUB7J3 | reverse complement strand
AATGCAAGAAACGTTTATTGCATCATCTGCTGCCACTATAACATAATCCGTCTTACCGCTAAGTACTAAATTCTGCACCCACAAAGGACACAAGAATGATTTACTGCGGAAAAACAGAGCCCTCACGACAACAAAACATTTTCCGTGAACAAAATGCACCCACCATGAAATTTCAGTTTCCTTCGTCCATTATTTCTGAGAACTTGCTAACAGCTCAGAGGAATGTTCAGCTTGCAAAAACTTTCTCTCACAGAAATAATGGCCCACGTGTATTCTTGCATCAGGCACGCCTCTTCCTAATATAGCCCTACATAAGGCATTGATCTGACAAATCTCTGGTATGGATATGTGTTCCTAGGACACTCCTTTTAATGCTGTTAATTTTTTACTCACCATGCCTCAGTGCAAGCTCGTTCCCTTGGGAATACTGGGCGATCATCCAAATATGTTAGATTTCTCTAAATCACAAAGTAGCGAAAGTAAATTTAAACTAAATACTAGCTTTAAATTTAACATATAGGATAAGATAACACACAGCCAAGATGGTATAAGCCCAGTGTCAGTTGGTATATGAGGGAGTTTGGTGTAGCTTGTAAACTTAACGCAATTGTAAAACAAGTCTCACAATAATATCTCTTGCATCATAATACTTTATTAAAAATGAATCACGGATAGTTTAAGAGGAAATAGGAGTCTCAATCGTTGGGGCTGTAGTGCCTGATTATTCACGGCTGTCGCCTCAAACAAATGATGAGTGAGTGATCTTGTAATAGCGCAAGTTATTGAAACACAATACACCAACATTGATGAAAATAAGGTTATTATTAAAACTAAAGCTTATAATAATAAAAGAAATGATTGGTAAAATGTATAATGGAAATACAAAGCGTTCGTTTAAGGAACAATCAGTGTCCCCTAGATTTACGTTAATTGGCTGAAAAGGCTCAATAAAAAGACAAAATTCTTTCAGAAAAAAAAGAAATAGTTACACTTACACATTTCAGTATTACAGTCTTGCGGTAATTTTCAACATATTTGATCACTGGATTTCCCATCAGATTTAACACTCGCTAGGAACAATAGAGAAATGGGCTATCAATCAGAGACAGTATACAAAGAGTACTGGCAAGACCAATAAGTTACTTATCAACTGTGTCGAACTTGCTCAGATCGAATAACAAAATTAACAACAAAATCTTGATACAATTGCAATTGACTTCTGTTTAACAAAGTCAACCGAACACATTACATTAGCTATCCATGGCCTGAAACTAAACAGACTTCCATATCTTTGTGCGTCCCATTACACCACAATTATACCTGATTAGTTTCAAGGATCATAGTAATGATCTTGGTTAATAAAATACACAGGTTAATTGGCAATACACATGCTTGAACAATTGTCATTGATCATTGCACTTAGCATGTATCAACAGTGTTAATTGCATTAGCCATTACCTAAACTTTCTAAGCTTGAGATGTCTCTCCAAGCAGTCTTATCTAAGTTCATCAACATAAAGGCTAACAGACCTGTATTAAGGCTTTACCAGTAAAACATGATTCCATTAGAGCTAGTCACAAACACTCTTGGCCATATGTTAGGAAGCAAGGTCGCTAGTGTCCATATGACCAGTGCCCTTTCCAGAACATAATACCAGGAAAGAACAGCCATCAATGATGATAATTTGAAACATTCCAATGAATTTTGTTGGTCTATTTCTATAGTGAAACATTTAAAGAATGTGTATGTCCCCTGTAGCTTAATCTTTAAAACAATTCTGACACCACTTTTTGCTTCGTTGTTCTCTTGTGCTGTGCCTGACAAAATTCTATATCTGCCACCATGACGTCTACTGTCTTCAAATTTCAATGAATTGCCACAACTTTCAATAAATGTGCAAAGACCCATTGATAGATGTGGAATTTCATTTAACTACAACATAAGAGATATACAGAGTACAGCTTCTGCTATTAACCATTGCCAACGTTTTGTATATTAATGTAGATAATGTCAGTCATTCAGTCGGTTCTTATGTGATCAAGCTCTGTGGTGCCAAGAGAATAGTCTTCAAAACTGAGTAAATCTGGTTGCCAATGTCTCCTGATATAATTAGTGGCTTCTACAGCATTTTCAAAAGGTAGGGAGGGGGTGTGTGCCAACTCCAACACCTCCCCTGCATCAGGTTTAACATGGAATATTTGTACACACCCTACCATGAGCACATGAACAACCACAGCTCAACTCACTTGCATTGTTGTCACTGTTGTCTTGACAGTTTTGTTTTAAGGCCTTGTGGATACAGGGCGTGGGAATCTTCACACCCGCCAAGTTTCCCCCTTATGATTTGAAAACTTCAGTGAAGATTAAAATTAGAGTTATATATCACATGTTAACACATCTATGAATTCTGTACATAAGCTTTAAAGAAAGTGCTACTGTTAAATTTGAAAGTTTAAATTGACTTCTATTCCTCTTTTTTCTTGGAAAGTTGGGCAGGGGTGTTGTTGAATTTGAATAATGCTGGACTAAGAAGGGAGTTATCTAATGAAAAGCCCCTGCTCTGAATAATGATCTTAATAACTAAGCCTACAAAGTGGCTAAATTAATTAGAGATCTACTAGACTTATCACTGCCTCTTAACATCTTCCCACTTTAAAGCATCTGTCAACCTACAAATACAAAGCTTCTATGTTGAATGAATGAATATTTGTATATGCAACTTACCAAGGAAGGCATCTCTGCTAGCACATTGATCACTTCTGGGTCCTCAATTCGATTATTTGATAAATCTAAAACACTGCAAGAAAGTATTATAGTATATAGTATAGGGTTTCATCTCTCCAAGTTTTAATAGGGTATAATAAAATGGTGTAAATATCTTTCATTCCATATTTCATTCCCATTTTAACAAATTTTTACTATCATGGGCAAGTAGCCAAGGGTTGGTCATATCGGATGCACATGGTCAAATAATTGCAGAAATAGCACAGCAGTGATAAAGTACCATGCCTGGAAAGATTGTGACTACTAGATCTTAACGATGTTATCACCTGCTGTGCACATAGCCTAATGTGCCCTGGTACACATGGTTCTTTATGAAGATGATCCACATTAGCAACTGCCAAATGTTGCAAGTTAATCAGAAACCCATAGTGTCGGCCTTGGAATAAATGTATCCATAAAATACCAATAATTTGCTACACAAAATAGAACCAGACGGGGAAATTATTCACCTTAAATTCCTGCATCCTTTAAGAGCTTGAAGATCTTCAACATCCTTGAGTCGATTATGTGATATTTGCAATGTGTTAAGTTTTGGTAGAAGCTCTAGAAAATTAGCATGATAGAAATTTCAACAAGAGGATAGAGTTTATGGTATTCATAATGGGACATGTAATGATTTAAAGGAAAAACAATTTTGTACAAAGAAGGTGTTAGACACAATTAATGGCAAAAAATCAATAAATATGTATCCCTGCAGTACCTTGAAAACTTGAATAACTGGGTTAGTATAGGCGAAGTTGCCAAGCTGAGTAGCGGATACTCAAGTCCCAGCCAGGTGGTTGGTGGAAAGGCCAGATTGGCAAGAACTCATTATATTTTTGTTGAGTTAATCATTTCTTTTCATTATTAATCATAGAACTAGTGCTAATGCAGTGGCGGCTGGTAGGTTTGGTTACTGGGGGACAAAGTTTCTTACATGAAGGGGATCATACCTCCTGTTTTCAAATTAGATTTTGGACACAGCCCAAACTAAGACAATACCACGTTTTGTTCTATTTCCCTTCATATTCCTAAATTTCCTCACACAAAACTCACTATTATTGGACAACAGCTTTTGTCTGCAGGGTTTTCACCACACCAAGGGGGCCCTTCACAAAGGATGTCTAGTGAACAGTTTACTCAGCCTAGGGTCTAACCATTCAACTAAACAGCTAATCCTTTGGATCTATTGCATTTATCAAATAAAAATTCATACGACATTCCTTGAGCAACAGGTAGCATTTTTCGTAAGAATGTTCTTGTTTATTGTGTGTAGGAAGTTCATCCTTTGGCTATTTCTCATATGTCCCCCCGAGAGCTTCTTTGTAAATTCATCGGTCAACAATAAAAGATGCTGCTCACAAAGGAAATAAGTGATAAAATGGGTCTGGACACCAGGGCCAAATTTGAAACGTCCTCCCAATTTTTTTTCTGTTATGATTGCACAAAGAAACACCTGCTGATCAAGTATTGCTCAAGAACCATGAGTGCAACTTTGCCAAAACAGCTTCAAACGGAAATTGCCAGTTGGGCACGGTGTTTACACTTCACTTCTTTACGTCTCAGATGCCATGAATTCCTTTCTACTTATTTCGAAGACAAAGAGATTAGGAAAACGCAGAAAAAAAATTCAGTTTTGTTTATTAGATTTTTCCCAATATCTAGATTCTGCCAGGGGGGACCATGCCCATTTGCACATGGGCACCAGCCACCCCTGTGCTAATGTAATCTTCATATTGTACATAGATTACAATCCCAACTCAATCGCAACTCAGTTGAATCACAAAAACACACAACATTTCAGTGAAGTAAGGAAGTTCCAAAACGATTTTATATTAAAAACCCGTGAGTGTTCTCTGATTGTCGTTGTCTCTTTGCGCATCATGGTTGGAGGGAATATGTTAGTGCAACTCCTTCTTGGAAGAAAGTTCTTCCCCAAGGGCCAGCCACACTGTCTCAGGTTTATATTAAGAATTAGTAACACCGAAGAGGAAGGATAATGAAACTGGAAACACATGAGAAATAGGGGAAATCATTTTGCTCTTCCTATCTAAAGATAAGCTTTTAGAAATTAATATAATCGTTTCTTTACACTGTACAGTGAAAACTGTATTATCACTATCTATAGTAAAAGATGTGGATGAGTTGCAAACATGATCGAAGGGATAGTTTGTCAGTGAGTACAAACAAAATTGTTTTCAGTCTTTCAAGAAAGATAACATCAACATCAGCATCATCAGCATCATTATGATCATCATCATCATCGTTATCATAATTATCATCATCATTATTATCTTCGTCATTATTATCATCATTATGGGTACGACAAATGGGAGTTATCACATTGAATTTATAACTTGCATGAGGACTGGTGTTACTTATTACCAGTGCTGCTACAATAAGAATCTCAACATGATATATTTTCTTACAGATATGCCTAACAAAATTATTGTTACACTTTCACCACTAGTCTCATCCTCCCTATAAATACTATATTTATGGCTACATAAGTAAGTGGGGATGTGTTTCTAAATGCTTTGGGTTTAGGGGAGTAGTTCCTGGTTCCTTTTATGTGAACTTTAACATTGACTACTAAACAAGACAGATCCACATCATGTAGTGACAAAAGAAGTCTTTCACAAAATGAAAGGAATAAAAACTATACATAATAGCTAATCTTTTAAAAAGACAACCTACTGGTGATACATTTTACCATTAAATATATAAATGTGGAAACAAAGAAAATTGTATTACCTATATGTTCAATCCTTGTGATGTTGTTATGACATACATTTAATGTATCTAGATCCTTTATATGATCCAGGTTCTCTAGCTTGCTGATCAGATTTTGTTGCAAGTACCTTCATTTAGAAATAAAAGTACATAACTGCAAATACTAGATGGGCTTAATAGTAGTAGATGAAAAATATGAAAATGAACAGTCGTGGGAGAGTAAAACTGACAACTCTTGAATAATAATACATTTTGTCCTTTCATTTTCCTCCACATCTTGTGGTTTAAGATTTTTTTTTCTATATCTATATCTGAAACTTACATATACATATGCATAGACATTTATAGATATACATATACAAAATCACATAATACAGATTTGCACGGACATTTTGATGTTAATTTTCAAAATTTATACATGACAAATTTCACGTCTCTATGAAGCAGAACATTACTATATCAATGATTAGTGAATACAGAGAGGTACAACATAGCTTCTAAATTATAATAAAAATGACCCAGGCATTGAATAACAGTTTACAGTATTCAGTACTTACAAGCATCTTAAAGCTGTTTGCTTCTCAAGCCCCTCAATCTTCCTTATTCCATTACATTCCAACCACAAACACTTAAGAGCTGTGTAGTCTTCCAAGGATTCAATCTTGCTGAAACCTTAATTGAAACATCAGAGTACTAGTATGTATAACATACAAGTATTACATATATAACTTAATAAAAACCCTACAGGTGCTGTAAGAATACTTTATTCTGTAGTGATTCGATACTTTATACTCACACTGCTTTATAAACCAGTGATGGAAGCAGCCAAGAATTATATGATCATAGAATTCTTTTTATCTGTTGTACTAAGAATGTTTCTTTATGTAGAAAGTTGTAAACAGCATTTAACAGGCAGTTGTTGTCAAAGATAGCGCTGCTCCAGCAACCCCCTTGACTACATGCGGTCCTTGCCTTTGGCAGCTATGCTACACCAAGCCCAAATAGCAGGCTTAAGACTATCGATGAAATGACTTGTAACATTGACTTTACTATCTTCTCCTCATTTACAACTGACTGGAACATCTCAAAATCAATTCTTTTATACACTTTACAAAGACCTAATAATTTTGATTACAAAAACTATAAAAATAAGTTGAAATGAAACTGGCACTAAACAATACACCTACAATTACAACACACGTGGCTTTACAACATCGCTTAAACATACAACACATTCCAAACTGGATTACACAGTTTGACAACAAATATGGACATAAAGTTTCAAAAGAGTCCAAGAATAAATCAAACGTCACATGAAACAAATAGGGTCTTACACTTGGGTCTGACAGTTATTATGTGGGAATGTGTATTCACTTGCACCTTACATATAATTACTAATTGTATGGCGTTGTGAAGTAAGCTATTGATGTAACTTTGAGGCAATGTAAGGTGTGAATCACTGGAAGAGCCCAGCACTAATTACCATGAAAAAATACACATGCATCATATTTCAGTCACACAGACAATAACACCAAAAAGTTATTACAAACCTGCCACATTTGGTAAAACCTCTCTTTGTTAGGGATCTGCATATTAAATGCATGAACCATTACATCCACCAATACTGCTGCTTAGTGTTGCCTTCCCTTATGTTCAAATTATTTACAATTTCTTAATAATATTTGATTTTGGGAAACGCCTACACCTTTAACCATGTTAGCATAAAAACAGCATTCCAAAATTATAACCAGATATTAACTCCTTACAGACTAATGCCAAAAGACACTCAAATAAAACTTACCTTTGTAGTGTAAGTAGAGAACATCATTCAAATATGGTGTTGTATATAGTTTATCCTTTTTGCAAAGTTCTTTTAACAGCTTTGGTGTTATCCTGGGGAAAGAATTTTTTTAATAAAAGAAATCATCATTGAGAAGAGAGGACTTGAAATGTTAGTTTTGAAAAGAACACTAGAGAAATAGAAAATATGTCACAAAGAAATCAGAAATCAAAAATTCATTGCATCTTCAGATAATAGAGGCTTGTAATTTTCCATATCTTAGAGCTAAAGACAACCAATTGCCTTAATTTTAATTGGGTCTTACTGCGAGGGAGAACGTATAGACCATATCATAATAGAAGATTGCACCACAGGCTGACAAAGGTGGCTACTTTTGATACTTTTAGCAAAGTCCTTGTTTATTTGACCTACATTTCTTAGTGTGAGGTCAAGAATAACAGGACTTTTTTATTAATCGGTAAAAAAATAACAGTATTAAACAATGTTTTGTAAAACAGTTATTACAATTATTAATACTGCCATCCTTAACATTTTTTCATGAGGGAACATGATTCAAATGCATACATATCCAGACCAGCATATCTGATGGCATGTCTAAACACAAATTGTCCAAAACTGGCCATTTTTGAGTCTGCTTTGACTATCACAAATTGGAATTAAGTTTGATGCTTTATGTGACCCCTGTCTAATGCAATATTTAAAAGTTTGATAACTGTGACAGATTTTTTCAGTTCCTTGTAGTTTTCCTTCTTACTACATAGTTTCAAATTTATTAGATTAAGAATATTTATTCCAAGTTTCTACTATAATAATAATTGTTGTTTGAACACTAAATATTTCACTTCTGTTATTTTAATCTTTAAGTTTATTCAAGTTGATCTTATTTTCAAGAAGCTTCCTATCATTGTGTCTCAATATATACTTGAGTTACATTGCAAAGGGGTCCCATCAAGTATTGGCATCCATTCCCGCTCTTTCTTCGAGCTGCTGATTTGTTCAAATTTCGATATACAATTGGGGCTTCCAGGCGTTTTGTGTTTCCTAGAGGTAGAATTTTACAAATTCTACACATTATAAAGTCAATTTTAGGAACGAAAATGGCATGAGATCATCAAGGACTAATAACACATGGGTAAGTTAAGATTTTCAATGTTAATTTCTGTCTTTCTGTTGTAAAAATTTGCATTTTAAGTGTTTGAATGAGCCAACCGTGTTGTGAGTTTGTGTTCTGTAGAAGCAGCTGGTTGTTTTTCTTTAAAAAGTTTAGAGTATTGTACTTCCACGGAACCTTGGTCATTGATGTTTACTTTTCTAAATATATGCGGTTGTTCTAAACAAAATCCTATCCAATAACATCAATGTCATGCATTAAACATCACGCCCTTCCATTTTATAGCCATTTATTTGGTCTCTATAATTTAACGAGATCGAGTGTACCCCTTTCCTTTAAGGTCCACCCCAAAACAATGCATGCCTCGTACGTACGTACAAACATTGACAATCCGGAGTGCTTTAACAGCACATAACTTATAACAAAAGGAGAATTCTATTAAATTTATAAATTGATACGTTTTTCAAAAACTAGATTAGGTATTCCGTAGTGACCAATTAACGCATAGTGATAAATCCTAACACAATACCGTAGCACCGTGCAAACTTAATGAGATAGTTACTAGACTTCACTCTTGCCAAACTTGATGCTCTGTCCTTTTAAATTTTTGTCAGCAGAAAAAAAACAATGCAAATATGGACTGTGTATATATACTGCCTTTGAAATACCTAGGATATCGATCCTCGTCGTTATTCTCTTCCACTCTTGCTGGACTCATTTTCTCTTGTAAAAATCCTTTTTCTATTTCAGTATAGATTGCACGTCATCTCGCAGGACTCATAACACTACAAATGAAGATGGCAGCCACAAAATTGCTATAGCAACAAGTAGCCTCTTTCTGACTATTTGAAGGAGGCTACTTCAAGATTTAGAGAAAGCTGCTTGTCACGTCCATAGAAATGAAGGCCTCCATTTCTATGGTCATGTCTAATCTCGAGATCTCCCCCACATGTGCAATCCTTCTTAGATTTTCTAAATTTACACCACCAGAGTATTCAATTCACAGTCGAGTTTGAATGTAATAAGCAGCTTCCGTTTCGTAATACTATTATTTTACATTCATAGGGCTCTTTTCATACTACTGTGTATCGCAAACCCTCTTTTACAGGCCTATTTACTGGCTTCGACAGTTTTCTTCCCATGGAATATAAGTAAAGTCTTATTTTTACATTAGTTAACCGTATCTTTAAGATTTTTCCACGTATGTGTACTTTAATGAAGAGCTTTGTAAATTACGTGCCACGCTTGTAAAAAATGATTATCCTCTTACTGTCATAAATTCTTGTTTAAGTAAAACGTTTGCTAAATTCTTTTCTAGAACCCCAAAGCATTAATAATAATAATAATTTTAGAGATTATATAGCGCCTGTTACATTGTTTCTAAGCGCTTTACAAGTAATAAGACACACATTTAAAAGTTATGAAATATCAAGAGACGTAAAATTAGTTAAAACTGAAATAAAGTTAAAAACTTAAAACGCATTGTTAAAAAGATGTGTCTTTAATAGCTTTTTAAAACTGGTTAGGTTTTTGGCAGCTGTAATATGCCTAGGTAGTGCATTCCATAATTTAGGCGCTGCTACACTGAAAGCTTTATCACCGTACTCTTTCGTATTCGACGCTGGTACGATGAGTTGATTTTGAGTTCTAGATCTTAAAGCTCTATATGGTTCGTAACGAGAAATCATATCCTGTACGTATTCAGGCGATTTGAGTTCCAAGGCTTTAAAAGTTATCATCAACATTTTAAAAACAATACGCTGTTCGACGGGTAGCCAATGAAGTCCTTTTAAAACGGGAGTTATATGCTCATACCTCCTGGTTAGAGCCACTAGTCGGGCTGCGGAGTTCGGAACACGTAGCTTCTTAATCAAACTTTTGTTGATTCCATACAACAGGGAATTACAGTTGTCCAATTTTGACGTCACAAAAGCATGGACAAGGTTTTCGACGGATTCTACAGAGAGATACTTTCTGATCCTCGCTACGGATCTGAGATGGTAGAATGAGGATTTGCAGAG
>JAAAKM020006585.1:0-10430 GCA_010016025.2 Alatinidae sp. Z8VKAUB7J3 | reverse complement strand
GGGGGATTGAGGGCTAATTACGCCAAGAACCGAGCCCCGAAGGGGACCTACCGGACATCCAGCCCCAAAACCGTTTACTGGCCCTGGAATCCCTATTCACAATATCGCTTTTGTTACCCCAGGGTCCTCGCTAGTTGACGAAGGCCCTAAATAATATTGATAATCCTGAAGCATTAAACTGTCAAGAAACTTTCAACATACATTGAAGATCTTTACTCTACCACGAGATTGACGATCAATAACAATAGAACTATGTAGAGTTATGTTGACGTAACGTGGACACAAACTTTAACTTGTCGAGTGCCTATCTTTGGCTAACTCTGTAATGAATACCAAATACCTCTATCGAGCCGACTTTTCTCTCAAACTCAGCTGTGTTTATACAAAGAAATCTGCCTCATAGATCCTTGTTCACACTCTTGGAAATGGGCAGGAAATTTCTTCATCAAAACGATTCACACGTCACAGGGATCCACAACAAAATATGAAGGCACTTTTACAGTAAAATTTTCATTCAAACGTCCTGCTCTGATATTTGAATCGATGACAGCTGATGACGAGGAGCGACTTTTTTCCTGCCCTGATTTCCATAGCATGACTAAACCACAGGGATTCGGTACAGAAACGATCACAATAGACTGCCGAGTCAAAGGTGGAATTTTCGAAACCATGGTGACCGTTCAAACAATGACGGGCGAGTATTGAATTCTAGGAGGAAGAGATGAGATGCAGGATCCCTGGGAATTCGCGGGTAGAAACGTTGCTAATACAGATTATCACCTTCGTTTAGCATAAATTCAGCCATAAATGAATTTGTTTTTTCCTGATTTGGGGGGCTAATTTATAAACCCATTTCCTGCCCAGCATGAGTGGCAGGGCGCCTTCCATACAAGGGTTATGATATTCAGAGGTTCGAGCTCTGGTTGTCCTGTAACATCTTAGAACAAATATGAACCCTGTTGTGCTTCACCTTAATAAGAAGTAACATTGGAACGTTGCTATGATTGCAAAAAACACTTAAGCTCCATGTGTGGCTGCTATGTGTCTACACTCCCTAGAATGGATTAAGAAAATATTGTTAACAGTAGGCCAGAGTTGTGGGAAAAATGTGGGTTGGAAAACTCCTTTGAATATGCATAACACAGAAAGAGCGCTATATAAATTCAGTGTTCTGTACTTGACATTTTCCCGAGCAGTTCCCTTACGATGGAAAATAAGGGAAATAATGTACTGTTATTCTACTGCGTCACTAGTGCACTTTGAAATATTCCTAAGTGTTGAAAATAAAAACTACTGTGACAAATGGAGTGACTCCCTGTTAGTGAGCTGACGACAATAATACGCGACTAAAACGAAAACACTGGTTAAGTGATATCGACCTTGATAAATTGGTGGCAACAATAAGCTTATTACTGTGATATCTACAAAATATGTCTACACTATTTGACGTATCGCTCACGATTTTTGATAGATCAAATTAGGTTACAAATATATTTGGTCGAGAAGATCCTTTTAAAAGTGAGAACCTTAAATCCGCACAACTATTTCAAAATCTTGTAGAAAATACTGTGCTGGGCAGGTTGCTGCCACCAAGTAATCCCACGTAACCAAGTAACTTCCAGTCTAGTCACGTATACATACGAAATAGGCAAGAATATATCATGCAAAAGAAATATAGATATTTTACAACACTGTCCTTTCTGAACGTGTATCTGATTATTATTTAATTCAGTGGATACATGTGTTAAACATTGTATTGACGGTACAGCATAGTAAAAAATGGCATAAGATTTATTTCCTACATTGATTATTGACTAAATCTATTGAGAAATCTATTTGCTAACATATGTGATGAGACGAATAAGGTTACAGAATGCACAAAAATACTTATAACATACAGAAATCCTACCTACATGTATGCAAACATCTTAATATTGAAAGTCCCTTAAATTCGTCGTTCGAATTACAAAAAAGAATCAGCTAAAAGAGCTTCTTCTTCCCTAAAATATCAAATAATGCTGTACTACTACACAACTTATTCTCTAGACTTGAAAATAATACTTGGGCTAAAGAAACCTATTCCGGCTCCGTACGGTGTCTTACGCTGGCAAATGACTAGACATGCGTATCGAGCAGTTTGGTGTACAAACTTGCATCTTTTTCTATGTCTTAAACATTGCTCTTCTCGGCCATTGTAAAGTACGTAGCCCCAGCTTTAGTTTTTGCTTAAATACTCGTCATACTTTGTAAAAGGACAATTCTAACTTCCTCTTGAGAACAAGCGCCTCTACTTTTCCATGCATACCATTCGTACACCTTGAAGGTAGGAAGTGTCAGCAATTTTGTGTTTTGCATTGGCCATGCAATGGCACTGTTTAACTTAGTGTTTTTCTAAAGCGGTGCCCAAGCATTGATAATTCGACACTCTTGCCGTTTTGGCTTCTGATTCGCCACTGCACTCACCGGACTAAACCTGAAAGGAGCGCACATAAGCAATACACACTGTGTTTACAACGATATCTCTTTCATGCGTTATCATTAACGCACGGACGCATTGTCGATTTCACCATTGTCCTGCAACTAAGCGTACGACACTTCAGTGACACGTTCGTCCTTAAAACAATACGGTAACCACTATATACTACAGTATATATTGCATTTTTTCCTATAAGAAACTTCCCTATTCCCGATTTTAAATTACAATGTTACCTACTCATTGAGCGATACTTGATACCCTAATTTTACAGCATGAAGCAAATTCTTTTCCTGTAACCATTTCTTACTAAACAGCCTTGCATAATATCTCTGGCCAGTATCACAAAGGCAAGTAACAATGGTATGGGAGGGACCTAACTTGCGAGCTACTTTGACGGCGGCAGCAACATTAAGACCGGAGGAGGCCCCCACGAAAAAGCCTTCCTCATGCAATAACTCGAAAGTCATACCAACCGCCGCAACGTCATCAATGTGAACAGCAAAGTCTACCGGAGCTCCTTGCAGGTTTCCTGTGACACGTCCTTGTCCAATTCCTTCAGTGATGGATCCATTACCCGTACGCTCTAACTTACCGTGAGTGAAATAGTTATAAAGAACGCTTCCAGATGGATCAGCTAGGACAACTTTCACATTTGGATTTCTTTCTTTTAAAAACATACCAGAACCTGCTAAAGTCCCCCCTGTTCCAGTACCAAACACGACAGCATCCACTTTCCCTTGTGTTTGCTCCCAAATTTCTGGGCCTGTTGTTTCATAGTGAGCCCTTCTGTTAGCTGTGCTGTCGAATTGATTTGTCCAGACTGAATTTTCCAAAGACTCTGCACAGGCTTGGGCCATCTTGTTGTAGTTCCGTGGGTCATCAAATGGAGCCCTGGGCACTGGTCTCACTTCTGCTCCAAGGGTACGTAGTATATCCATCTTTTCCTGTAGGTGAAGCAGAAAGGAAGTATTCTTACAGGCTATTACCATATACACAGTTCCGGTGAACAGCATCATAACAAACATACAAAATAATAACATGAAATCAATGCCTACGCACAAACTCTCATATGGGCTCTTTCCAAAATTCCCATGTGTACACAAATCTTTCCATAAAGTAATCCCAGAATCTACAGTGAAAGCGGTTGGATACAATTGGATCAACCCATACACTTTGTATGTAAGAGTTCTTAATTATAATATGTTTTAATTGATAAGTTCTACTTTAAAGAACGCTCTGCAGAGACAAGAGAGAGCAGATTGTGAATACGCTCTGTCTAAAGCTAGGATGTAGGCCCAAAAGAACTAACAAATGGCAAGGATACAATACACAAATGACAGCAATCAAAAGCATATTTTAAACCTTTTAAGTCTGATGGGAATAGTTCTGGATGAGATCTTGACATTGAATACAAGTTGGATACAACTCGCTGTATTTAAGCTGCAATTTTGCATTTAAATACAAAAGGAAAACTATGCCTGTAAAAAAGGTAATCACATTCATTTCTAAAATATTTTGGGACCGTACCAGCGTCAAAATTAGGAGGGCACCAAGAAAAGCCTAGTTACTCTATTCTGGGAGTCTTCCTTGATTTGTCACTGTACAAACACTTGGAGGGCTACACCTTCAACATACAATGTCTACTGCCTTCAGATAGTCCAACATTTTTCGAGGGGGGGTGTTGGGTGGGGGGTAGTGTCCAAGCTTCCTGGATGTGTACAGCCCTGATTTTTCATCTTTTCAACAAGTTGGTCTTGCAATCAGTAGAAATTAATAATTTCAACGTCATTACCTGTGACTGATCATTTGGCATGTAGATGATGCACTTATACCCCAATGCAAGGCACATGTGGGCCAGTCCTATCCCTGTATTACCAGCTGTTCCTTCAACCACAGTCCCACCAGGATGTAGCAGTCCCCTTTCTTGTGCATCTTTTATAAGGAACAGTGCTGCTCTGTCTTTGACAGATGAACCAGGGTTGAGATGCTCAGCCTTTACCATGATGTTGCATCCTGTAATTGCACTGTAAAGACAAAAGGTTACAGGTTGATAAATATAAAATATATGTTTGGGGGTTTGCTGCATACATTTCAAATGTATATAAATATTTGCAAGTTGGAGGCCATGCTAAGAAGAGGGAAGCAATGTAGATGTTCTTGTTGTTTGATCACCATCTCTTTCAGTCAACCTTCAGATTCTATCAAGCACTTAACTCAAGCACAACAAAAATATAATACTATTTCTCAAAAGCTGTCTTGATTGAGAACTCTTGGTATGAAAGAACTTCAAAATTCTTTTTATTGTAATTTTCCCCATGACTGCATTTGGTAATAATTCCCTTAAGCAGTTTATATTTTGACATGACAATGATGGCTTGCTTTTCCACTGTGATTTGAATAACGTATAATGGTTTCTCTGATAATGCCTTGAGCCATATCAAATCTATTCTGTTGTTTACACTATAAATTCTAGTTTAATATAAAATATATAGCTATGACTTAACATTTCCCTTGCTGTTGGGCAGTCATCAATTATTCCTGCAATTGCAGCTGTGATTGCCTCTCTCATAACATGAAGGATTGTTTAATTGCTTTTTGTACTGGCTGTTAACAATACTTTGAATGTATGACACAGCATTTTAACTGACTTTGACATTATTCCTGTTACAGACTTTGCAACATAACTTTCCTTCTTGTAAAATACAATTTTATTGAAAGGTTATAAAAGGTTTTCGCCCATAACGGTTTAACGTTTTTTACTAAACTCAGGATCCAACAAGATGATATTAAATTACCCTGCTCTCCTGTTGGCTTTAGCAGCATTATTTATAAATTCCAGATGATCATAGACCCTTCCTAATTAGGTAGCATCATTATAACCAATAACATGGCTAACTCTGCAGAGATGTAAACACAAGCAATGCTCAAAACAAATTGATCACAAAAAAAACCATAGGAAGGCATCATACAAGCAAATTACACACCCAGACATGATTTATATTTAGTGACTTTACCTTTGAACTTAAGTAATCTTGATTTGCTCCAACCTTTAAGGATTTTAACATTTTGTGAGAAATGGTGACCTGTTTGACTGAGGATTGGTCTCTTGTTCCAGACTTACATTCATAAAAGAATTCTAAAAATTACTGTAACAAAATATTCTACAAAGGAGAAGAATATATATGCAAAAGTCTTTACTCTACCCTTTCCAAGTCATGCACTTGGGGGACACATGGTGCCATGCCCCCTATTAGCAACCTGAAGCCATTAGTAGCCATCAGAATGTGAAATGAATGGGCATAATTGTGATGTGAACAGCCCTAATTCTTTTAACTGCACCTTGGGCTGGTGTACCCCTATTTGGAAACTCCTGTGTATACCAATGCCTTTTCCCATAGCCTTAGCTAAGCCATGAAAGAATGTTGTTCTTAACATGTGTAGCAGTAATAAGTCAACAAGAGGACATAGTTTCCAACCTGAAATTGCTTGTCACTGCCTCTTCCATTTTTTAAAGCACTGTTTTTTATATGCAATGAGTGATAACTAAGGTCATCATTATGCTGCTTTCATCCAATTTGAATAGTGTCATGTAGCGATGTGGATTACTGAATAGGTACTAATACTGACTTGCAAAATCATTCACAATATAACTGTATTGAAATATAACCAATAAGACAGGCAATTAGTTCTATTGACAGCTCAACGAAATCTAATTGGTAGCTGTTCCTCATGTATTAATACCAAATACACTGGTTCAGATTTCCCTTCTGGAACTTATGATTCAAAACACAGTGAGAAGAGTTGTCAGGTTAATGTGATAATTCTGTTCTTTCTGACAGGGCATCAGGGCATGTTGATATGCATTTTGACTGGGGATCAACAGGTTTAGTCAACTGATGAAATTGAAGAGTATGCAATTATGAGTGTGTTCAAGACAGACTCTGAAAATTGATAGCAGGAATCTGTGGATCCCATCTCTAAGAACTCATCTCATGTCAGAATGCATGGAACTATCACACTTTGGCAGTAAACATGAAAACATGGATCTGAACAACACTAATTGTTCAGGGCAGTCAAACTCTCACACTCGTGTTTGAATTCTAAGTTGAAACACACATATTTATAGGACACTCTGTTTGGTATTAAAATGTAGGAAGCATATGCTAATTATCTTTCATTGTGCTGTCAATAGAATAAACTATATACTAGTTTTATTAGTTTTGTTTTAATACTGATGCAGTATCAATGACTTTGGAGGAGTTTAGAGGTGCAAAGGTAATGCAGTCATTGCTAGCCACTAGGATTTCAATTGCTTGATGAAACACTGTTGCCAAGTTAACCTCACTTTTAAATTTATCAACAAGAAAGTGGGTGTATTTATGTAATCATTTTACATTATTTAGAGGATTATATGATTCAGCACTGATGTACAATGGGGTGTCACATGACCTGTAATAGGGGTAAAATTGCAGAATGCATTTATAACCACTCTACTAATGTAGTTTTCAATAATGATTCCAAAGTATATACACAGGCACACATTCAATTGGAATACACATATGTTCGTATATTCGTAATCAGTAACCTTTACAAAAATCTTAACAGTTTCAGAAAATGGAAGAAAAAGTTGCATAAGCACTGACTCCATATATCCTGGAGTACTCTCATACATCATATGAAAGGGAGACATAAGCACTACTTTACTGACCAGGAAAATAGGTTCACTGTGGTACAGAAGATGATGGAGAAAATTATGGAAGATATTTCCCTTCTTGACTGTAGGCCTAATGCCACCTTGTGAAAAAACGGAGTAGGAAATGCCATTGTTTCTATAACAAGATCTAAACATGGTTGGGCCAGCCATGGTGTAATGACAACATCAATGGGTGTTACTTGGATTTGCAGAAGCCATGCAGAAGCCAAGGGATAGTATTGAGAAACAACCATGGCTGCCAAGTGAGAAACAGAGGCAACCATGGTAACTGGAAGCAGTCCATGAAAGGGTTTCTTTATACTGCATCATTGAACCCTAACTTGGAATTCACATTCAAGGAAAGGCCTACTAGACTCTCCGCAGCAGCAGCAGCATCATTTACAGCTTCCAAGTGTGGCCTTGAGACACTATGCTTTTTAAGCAGAAGTATATACAATACAACCACATATACAAACATGTCGCTAAATAATTTCATCTTACAGTAAGTAAAGATCTTGCCTCCCATTTAAAACTGAAGACACCTTACCATCAGGCTTTATGGTCTTCACCAGTTATAAAAAGCTGAGACATTGCAGGCCTCGTTTAGCTAGTGGTACTCTGGTTCTACCAATAAAAGTCCCCTAGCCCTAACTTTACTGATGTTGCTGAAAAACGGAATTGTGCGTCATGGTTTTAGTTATTGTATTCCAGGCACCCAAGATATGTTGAGTCTGAACTAAAAGCATAGGGCTCTTGAGAAAAAGTGTTGACTTGTTTGAAGTTTACATATAAAAAGTATTTACAGTGCTCGTAACAAGAAATGCAACGGATGCTGGCCATCAAAATTGAGTAAGCCACAAGAGCTTCTCTAAATTGCAGGGTACGAAACTTTCACAAGACCTTCCAAATACTAATAGTATCACAATGGCATGAAACACGGCGGGGTCTAGGGTCTTTGCAAGAAAACCCGCTTCTCTAATTTCTCTGACACATTCAATATACACAAGTTTCGTTATATTTTAAATTAATCATTTAATCCACCTAAATTAAACAGGAAAGGAATAAGTTTGCTTAATGACCACTATCTTACCTTAATTTTTCAAGCTTTATCAATGGAGTGTTCCCCACAGTGCCACAAAGTCCATCGAAAACGTTTGTTGACACAATCCTAGACTTTAATCTCTGTACCACTTTTGCCTGGCAGTTTTCTGCTGCATTTAGTAAATGTCTTTGTCGGATATTTGCTAGGGGCACCTCTACAATTCTGGTTGTTCTCCTCATGATTCTGTTTCTACCAGTGATCTTTCTTGATGTGGGACTGTCCTCCTGCTCAGCGTCTATTGTTGACAGCGATCATTCTGACCCATTGCGTAAGAAATCACATGGAAGCACATTGCATGAAAACGAGATTTGGTAACATTCACGGCACCATTCCATGTCAACATAAATCTGCAATGTGACCCATATATAATAATGACAATTTTTTTACTTGGAGTTTACAGCTAAAGACCGACGTAAAAGCGTACGAACGTAAAAGCGTAGAAAACTTATTAAATCCATGTTTAATCAAGAGTTAGGTTCCCAAACCAATGCAGTTGCTTTTCCAGGAAAGGGACAAGGATTTCTCTGAGCTCTATCATTCAAACAATAACTGTTAGGTTAAGGGGAAACCATATTACACAACCATGGCATCAAAACATATTCAGAATTTCGAGATTTGGGTTGTTCTTGACAAATAAATCGTAGCTCAAACAGAATGAATGTCTATATTTTAAAAAAAGAAGAAACTAAACAGAACCACTCAAAACAAAGCTACTCAAAAATATGACTCAAATGTGATGAAATATCTGAATCCAACCAAAAGTCAATAAAGACTTACCAATATCGCCCTTTAATGCATCGTTTGTGCTACATTTGCTAACAAATCCCATGTACCTCAAACATATCATAAATGTAATAGTCCGGGAAAGTGTTTGAACTTATTGCATATTTTCATTACCCAAAATTATCATTGAAAGATTGAAACTTATAAAAGGGGGCAAAGACAAGCAAAATGGATGGGTTCAAGCCCGTAGCCACGGGGTTATGGAGGGGACTAGTCTTCCTAAATTTAAATTACAGTTAGAACTTATGATGTGACCACAGGGGAAATGCGTTCCAGATTTTCCACAGAACCGTATCTTGAAACTCGTCTTAATCTGTCATAAGAAATTTGAACTTATGGTTTTCGTCCAGTGAAGGAGACATTGAAGACATCACACAGACGTAAAACGTCTGTTGAAAATATTTTAACCCAAAAAATTTCCAAGGCTAATATTATACTGATAAGTTCTTCTTCTTACATGACATGTGCTAATTGTAAAAATGTTTTTCTTTTGTACTTTAATTCTTTTTGGCATAAAACCATTTTTTAGTTTTTACTAACAGATTTATCAATAATTGTATTATTGCAATTTGTAATTATTTTAGTAATTTCAAAGAATGATGTGGTTGGTGAGTCACGCCCCTGCTTTGAACCACTACTTCTGTAAAGAAATTGATATGAGCACTACAATTTCAACCGAATACATGTCTGACAGAGGAATGTAAAAAGTACATTTGTCATTGTGTTGATAATCGTTCTGCCTTGTACTTTTTTATATGCCCTGTACATGACGATACTCTCTGTTTCAGTTTTTCAAGGGTTGTCTTACGATAACTATCTGTTACAAAATGTGAATTTTGATTTACTCTTCTTGCCTTCTTTGAGGTATGTAGTTACAATCGAAGGTTAATGCGACTGTCTCAGTCTTCTAATACATACAATAAACGGTTTCCATTTTGACTATGATATCTATTCATGCGTCAGAAATCCTCAATTTTAGTCTGTTTCCCATTTAATAGAAATTGAAGCTATAGCTTACGAGAGAAATTTGCTCTTTACTACGACTTTTTGGCGCAATTTTAGCGAGGCTGAGTTGAGTGATCCAAAATTAAGACGAGCGGCTTTGCTGGACGTCGGAAGGAAAGTGTATTGATCGTTGTACAAGAATCTCTATGCCTAAGTACACAGTGTAGAATTTTGTAATAACTAAAAGTAGAGAGGAGGAGAGGGACCCAATTCTACGCAAAATGATAAGAAGATTGTGCAACGTTGCCAACCTTGGGTACTATGGGTAGGTGTGATATAATATGACCCATTGAGGGTAACTGAATCACAGACAGATAATTGATAAAAGTATTGAGGACAACACTGTAGTGTCTTGTGGTGTGTCTTGTTTA
>JAAAKM020006584.1:0-10433 GCA_010016025.2 Alatinidae sp. Z8VKAUB7J3 | reverse complement strand
GGGGTCATCCTTCATATGACGAGAGACAGCTATTTGCCGTCGGGTGGCTGAAACTATTTTACCTGAAACCCTTTGAAATAAAGCAGTTAACTTCAGCAAAAAACATATGGCGTCATTTAGCCTCTCTAAAACGGTCTAAATGGCTTTTAAACAATTAATTTAGGTTCAAAGGCTGGTCTCGAGTTCCTTAATTCTCACGCTAGAAACAGTACTGATATAGCTTAGTTGGGTGCTTATTATTTGTACAACTGTGTTAGTTTAAACATGATAGAGGGAAAGAAACGAAAGAAACGAAAGAGATTATGATACATATTTATTTAGCGGTTGAGGGGAGCGACTTAAGTAAAAGTCTACCTCGAGTATTTGGAGCGGACGTACGCATATTGCTTAACATAATATACTACAAAGTACACAGTAAATATTTTAAAAATTGCCTAATGGACTGAAGCATTAGTTTTAAGATTGCTTGAGCTTTCTCCTAGTTTGAGGTACTATAGAACTAAGAAATCTGTCACCAAGGACATTCCATTTCTCTCGTATCCTTTCAAAACTAGCTTTCTCAAATCCTTTCTTCTCCATGATACTTTGCCAATGGCTTAAAAAGGTTCAAGGGCCCGATGTTCCATGGTTAAGTAACATGGCGTAGGGAGGCTGGTCTCTTAAGTGCGTAGGGATAGATATCGATGACTACCAGTTGATGATTCGGAGTTGACATAGCGAATAGGGAAATAGAGTGTCTTACTACCAGGTTCCACCTACAATTATGGACAAAAGTATTGCAAACATTTACTAAATCTTGATGAAAATAACCGAAATAATGAAAAACACTTAGTAAAGAAAAGGGGTTCCCATTTGTGGTATTACAAACTGCCCCTCACTTCCTATAAACAGGAACGTATGACATGCAAGTCATGGAAATGAAGATTTTCAAAATCCATCGTCAGTTGGAACGAGATTGTACGTCTAGTGCTGGAGCACACGCCGTGAATGCCAAATTAACATGTTTACCGTGCTCTGCCAAGTTGCCTTCTTTATTGCACATTTTAACAATATCTTTTAATAATGATAGGGATGCTGGAGAAACTCTTGTAAGACGCCCCATGCCCACCTCGGAAAAGAGAGCGTATGTTGGGACAATAAACAAATGTATTAAATTGGACGAAACGTTTATGTAATTGTCTACTACATGTTTCGGTTCTGTGTCACGGTGGCATCTGAAATGACATTCTTTCTTTTTCAGATTCCATACACTGGCTGCTGTTTGAATCCAGCGAGGGCCCTTGGTCCAGCTGTTGTCATGAACACTTGGTATTCATACCACTGGGTAAGTAGGTTATTGATCAATTCTCAAAATATTGACGTAGTATTTACATCTGGCAATGAAAAGCAAAAGCGTGTACGAACAGGAAAAACAAATTTCGTTACACTCATGTAAGGAGTTCTCCTGAGGATATATACTCAATATTGGAAACTTGCACGAAATAGCGAAAACATGGTGTACTAAAAAGCTTTTTTCGTCTGACACTCCTCAGAATACTAACGTTAGAGTGACCAAAATAGAATGTGTGAAAGAGTATACCAAACTGTATTTGAAGGAGCCAATCAGAAATTGGACTGCCTGAATGGCTTGAATGAACTACCTTTTCGACCGATTCTTTCTATAATTGGCTCCTCACAACATGAAATGGAAAATTGGCTTTCAGAAATTTTACAATCCGTACTTTATCTTTATTCGAAAAATTGTGTTAAAGACTCGTTCGCTTTCACTTATCATACCCAAAACCTTGATTTCGGTTCCAATGACAAATTTTTTGTGTTCTTTTGACATCCGCAGCGAGTATCATAATATTTAGGGTAGGGTCTTCAGCTGTTGAGTACAAGAGCAAAGTTGCGTCCGTTTGAAGTATTTGGATATTATACCCTGGATTACGCATATGGTATACAGCCTCTGTTAATCAAGTTCTCTTGCAAAGTGAGCAATTCGCATCCTACTCCCGTTTAGAACAAAATGGAATTGATAGGATTTGGAATGGCTTAGAATAGTAAGATACTAGGAATTGAAAAGTATAGTAGGTCTGGAGCACAAAATCAATTTTGATTCAAACTTATTGGACATTGATCTTCTGCCACAAATTCTGTGGAGGCTTTCATTCTTCATTTTATCTCATTAAATCAGATAATTTGCCTGCTTTTCATTACTTTTTTTAATCGGGATGCTTAACTTTGGTATAGATCTATAAGGTTTCAAGGTTTCTTCCTTTCCAAACAACCTGAAAATTTTAATCTCATATTCGATAAAATAATAAATACTTATTAGGCCTCAGACCGAGGTTCCTTTCTAAAACATACCATAAGCGAAAGGCTTTTGTTAATTTCATCCTAACGTAGCGCAAAAATATAAGATGGGTTACATTCGGAAGTGTATGCTGTTATTTTGACTTATTTCAATTGCTTAGTAAGATGAATTGTGTGCAACCATAACCGTTGGAGAGGTTAAGTAGGCTAAACATTAACTGTAGAGGCAAAACCAAAATATCCATGTACTCTTAGCAGCTGGAAAAAATTGGTTTGACAAAATGTCTCTTAGCTATGCTTAATGGAAGATGATTTTCAGGTTCTGTACTACGACGTGTGTTTAGACTTCGGTTTCACTGATGATTAATAATAATTAATAATAATGAATAATAATAATAAAGTAGACCGCAAGATACTCAGGGTGTAATGTAAAATTTAAATACGAACACGACTTCAAATAGCTTGTATGACTATTGGTATTTTAAGACAATATGTAAAGATCACAAAAAGGAAATTACTGGAAGGGGAACAGTACTGTATTCAAAACTGAGATGCTCAAAGAAGAGAAAAAAGCAAGTTATGTTGTGTATTGGGAGCAAAACCATTATCATCATTAGTTAATAATTAGTCTCGTTCCAAATTCTAGTATAAGCCCTATCGATCCATTAAACATTTTCTTTCACACCCATTGGCTAGACAGTCAGAACAAATCACCTTAAAATCCACTAATCTCACTTTTTAGCGAGTTAAACTTTACTGTTTGTCGTAGGCATCAATTAAATATGCTCATCGTTATGAACTCATTGCATACAAATCTGTGTACTGAAGGGTAGCAAACTACGTATGCAAATGCTTCGCCTCTATTTTGGAAATTCATTGCTCATAATGATTTATAACTAAAGCTTTATTATGCTGTTAAACTTAATATAGGCCAATTATAAATACTGCCATATATGACCCATTAAAACCATTCGATATGTTTGAATTGATAGACCTGTTTTACGATTAATTTTAGAGGAGGCGACAACCGAAAGCTGTTTTTAATTTAATTATTAATACTCCCACACAAACGTGTTTTTAGAATGTCAAAGAATCCGTATGTTAAAAGAATGACAACGCGACTTCCTTCTATGAAAGCCAGCTCCTGTGGGCGTATTGAAGACGTTAGAGATTGAAGACATAATTTAGACCGGAGCAGAGAGCCACCAGACAGAACTTAAAGAAAAACAGTACAGGGGTGTAGAAACTGGCAGCTAGGGAAATTGGCCTTCCCACTTTATTCTCAAAAGTGTTGCCTCACATAAACTGACTGGGTAGATTCTGTACATTTCAAATCTTTGCTATTCCTTTCAATAATTGCGCAGTATTGAGCTGCACAAATATAAAAAGTGGTTTGTCATACATCATCTATCTTTTCCACCTATCTCGAGACTGACTCCCCCTTCACCAATCATTGCTACATCCCTGCGGTGGCTCTAAGTAACAAATTTATTTCATTTCAATATATACTAGTAAAGTACGTGAATTATTAAGTGGGAATGGGATTGAAATCCCTTACAAATCGCAAAACCCAAAGGGCAATACAATACTTGAAACATGCAACAAGTTACACGGTTGGTGATATTATCTAACGAGACGTAGATAATTCACAACTGCAGCTTATGACACGGTTATCTTGAGCGTGGACAAGGCCTGAATAATTAGAAATTCCGAAGGTAAACAGTTGAATGCGGAATCTAGATAGCTAGCTCATTACTCCAACACTCCTCGGCTATACTTCATGTAAACGCCTGGAAACAGCCCGCGGCGCCTGTGAATTTTTGGAGAACTTCTGTAAGAAATTAGAATCCAGCCCTACAGCAGAAGTCAAGATTATACATACAGAATGTCATTTTAAAGAGACATTGTAGATATCTTCCTTGTAAGGCAGGGTTTCTTTTATAACCTCTCTTGAGTTGTCTTGCGTTGTTCAGAATGATCTCCTTCAGGTAAATTTCTTCGAACATAAAAGACTCTTATTCTTGTTCAGGGTCAAAAGCAATATTGATTTTATCAAATTTACTCTATTGCAGATTTTCTGGGCAGGTCCAATCGCAGGAGGATTTCTTGCAGGGATAATTTATGGCCTCGTTTTCACTGTTGCCGAAGATAATGAAGGGTCCCTTGACATATCAAATGACTTCATCCTGGAGAGGCCCGCGGGAAATGGCGTTCAGAGCAAAGGAGCTTCTTACAAATATGGCGACCAAACAGTGTATGCAAATTCAAATCTTTGACTGCATTTCACACACTTGCTCGTAGAGTATTTCCATGGTATACTAAACAGAAGAGATACTTAAGTTGACTCTTGTTATCAATGGAGGGTGGATTTTACGTATAAACCTGTTTCATTAAAAATATGTTAAAGAAAGTATCAGGGTCTTATATGCAAGGCAACAAGGCCGTAACCAACATTTAATACGAATTTAGTCAACAATTCTTAACTCACTTGCAAAATGCTACTGTCGTCATATCTTGATATTGCAAATTTTGAAAATAGAAACAGTAGAGACACTTTTGAAAAGATTTTTTGGGATAGAATCCACCATACTTTTTATATCGGCAATACGCTCTGCTTAGGCTGGGCAGCGTAAATGTAACATTGCAAAGAAGTACGTTTTTTGATACACTATTTGAAACGGAAAAGTTTGGATGTGAAGAATTACCTACATCTTGCTAGTGCAGATAGATTATATTTAATTTCAGTTTAAAACATATTGTAAAAACCATCCTTACCGAGAGAAGATAAAGAGATGTAACTATTTCCCAAGGTATGGCACTGAGGTCTTTCTAGGAATGTCAGTACCTCAGAAACATATTTCAAGGTCATGGCTGATATTGGTGCCCTCCAAAGTGGCAAATATCAGTCTAGGTGTAAAAGTGGCAAATAGTAGAAGGGTTGCAATGATTTTATGAAGGAAATGAGAGCATCTTAAAGAGTGAGCGTGGTGTAGAGTACTGCTTGGGCCGTTTAAGCATTTTAATCCATCTTTTGTTCACGATTCTTTCGGAATTTGTAAACCAATGATTAGGTCCGGCAAGGTTGCACATTGATCTAAAATGGGTAAATTTATGTATGTTCTGCCTGTACCCTGACCCCAATAGACCTAAATACGTCCATACCGATGTTCATCAAATAAGTTAAGTAACACGCAAGTTGTTATTTCTGTAGATATGTGTGTTAAGCAGTTCAGAACTCAAACAAAGTATGCCTTTGTACAACATCATAAAAATCAATAATTTAAAAAAGAAAAATGTAGATTTCTGCATCCATGGATCAGATCCTGGAAAAGAGCGGTTTTCAAGTCAAAGGATGAAGATGAAAAGAAATCTGCATGAACAGCCATTTTAAAATGAGTAGTTAAACAAGGTATTCACATTTTTGTACATAGGAATACGTTTATGCATTTATTTCACTTTTGTGCTGGTGAAAAATATTTCGAAATTTTAATATTCTCTCCTGTATTCTGTAGTATTGTTTTCAAATGACAATAATTCAGAGGGAACAAAATTTTTTGTTTGGCGCCAGAGGTGGGATCTAATAAAAAAATTATTAGAGATTAAAGACAAAATTCTGACTGAAATGTTTGGTAGAAGAATTTGCAAATTAACTCTATTGAATGTCATTATGCATAAATTATGATTTCCATCTTGTACCTTGTCTTATGGTGTTGGTGATCAAGTTTGTTCAGACTTAACATACTCGTAACCTTTTGCCTTTTCATCGATTTTGCAAGTTCGTCAGATATCTTCTCTCCTTTTATTTATTGTTGAGCTGCATTTGGATAACGAAGAACTGAGATTTGGACTGGTGAAAATATTTATTTGTTAGCATCATACAAAAATTAACAGAAAATCAAATAACCGATTAAAAATCAGTAAAAATGATAATAAAAGAACTTTTATTGCTAATATACGATAGATAAAAGGTATGCAAAATATTTTATAGCAATATCGAATGTACAAGTAAAAACTACAATTTATGAAACATAACTATTCCTAACCAGAAAAAAAACCCCAAAATTTTATTACCAAATGATCTACCTCTTCTTATGTAAGTTATAATTTTGTAATTTCAGACAAATACCCAAAAACGCTAACATGGCCACTTATTCGCACTGTTTCTACCGTTGCCGCTGTGCTGGTAGGTTTGACTTGCCTGTCTTTGATTCAGTTGGACTCGATTTCTAAATCATACACCATTCTACATTCCTTTTAATATATTGTCGAGTGTTAGGGTTACATACATTTAGTTTTGTTCCCTTTGCAACATGGTGCATTTTTATTGTTCTGCCATTGAGTATAGAACATCTGTAAAATCATGTTACTATGGTAGAATCAGCTTTTAATCTGTTGAAATGGTCAAATGGTCATTGTCAAATATTAAAATAAGTAAGTACGTTATTTAGTAATTACAGAATTTGTAATTCCCTTCACCTAAGGGAACCTTTGTACAATGATTAAACATATAATGTGCAATGCTTGAACCTTTTGTTATGTCGTCGATTGAGGTGCAAGTGTATTGCCTTCATTCCCTTAGCACGTGTCTAGAATCGGTAGCATTTTCTTTGACGCCGTTAAGGATGATGATATGCAATGAACAGAAAGTCATTTCAATAAAAGCTCATGTAAGAAAGTTTGTAAGGTGTCAGCAGGGTATCCGACCATTTCACTTTTTGGTTCGGCTTGGTTCTAACTCGGCGGAATGGGTCTGTGTAAGGTCAAACACAGAGTAGGTGATGAATTGTTGCAGACTGCGTATGAATACGTTGGTGATTAGTACGCATGTCTAATGGAGGGAATCTACACGGATGTAACTAGTGTTCGTCAACTGTAAAATATCATCATAAATAACGTTTCCGGTGTTGCAGTAACCCTTACTCAGAGATCATCAAACAGAGCTATTGCTTTTGCTCGGAAGTAAAATCATTCGGAGTAAATTAATTTCTATCCATGTGTCAGACGAAAAGGCAATCGGTGAGGTGCTATAAATCCTTTAACATAAGCTGTGTATCTCTGCAGACATTTTTAGTGGACCACATATTGAGAGATGTTGTTGATCACCTAGTTAACGTGTCTCTAACATCAAAATAGGTTTCTATATAAGACCTAACTCAAGAAACTACTTGACGACCAACAAAGTCTTTCAGATAACTTTCTAGGGTCCTTGTATCCTTCTAATTACAATTCAAGTGCAATTACTAGTCTATGTAACGTTGATAAAGAGTCTTGGAAGGCTTCCTTTTACCACTAAATGAATGACATAGCTCAGAGAAGTTCTTACATTGAAGTCCTCAGAAATAGGGTTTCTCGCTTTCCGGCTTTGTAAACCCTCGTTATGAAACGGAGACAGTTTTTAGTATTACCATTTGGTACGTACTCTTTTAGATTTCTGTAACTTTGTTCCCATGCCCCCTTGGTAGAACTTCTTTAAGACATCCATATATTCATTCTCCTCAATTTTTAAAAAGTATAATAATCCCGAGTGACTTTTGAGCGAGAACTTCAAAATTTACAACAATCTGATCAATAAAATCTCAATGACAACTAAAACAATAACAAAAACATTTTTCTCTCAATGTTGATGATTAAATATCGCAGTATCGATAGTTACAGTGGAGAAAGACTGTACTCTCCAACACTTTACATATAATCTGCATTTTCATTTTCATTCTATTTTACTGTAGTCAACGATTTGTAAATAATTTGACGACTTGTTAGTAGAATTTTGCACTATTGGTTTTGTAAAATTAGATATATAGTCCTTAGACTAAGCATTATAAACATACATATATAGAAAATCATTATAAATTGCTGGTTTCATAAATATACATTTCTCTTCGTACATTAACAGCACTGATTATTTTTTAGACTTGAGTATTCTTTCTTCCATTTTAAAGGTCAATCAAGGAATGATAACCCTTTCTAAACATAATACCTTGGTTACGCACAACTCGTACTTAGCATGCACCAATTGGAAGCATTAACAGGTGAAATCTACAATTGGACAGTAGATGTTAAAATGCTCAATCCATAATCTAATCGGTCATCATCAAAGTCAAGTTTTTAAGTACATTCGAGTTTAAAGTTCTTGATAGAACTGCTGGCCAATTACAATTGTGAAGCCTAGAAAGTGATCATAGAACCTTTTTAAACAGCCGGCCTCCTCCAACAAAGGTAATTAAGAACGTTTGAGAGTCAATTGCACGGTTTAAACCTTCAAACTAATACGTTTTACGACCAGGACGACAGAGTTGCTTGTATTTGAGAATAAAGAAATGTACATGCCTGTGGCCTGGTCAATGTCTGAGGATATCATTAAGAGGTAAGATACCACACGATGTGTTCTATGCTGAAACCTAGTATGCAATGTCGAGTAAAGGAGATGTGTAGGAGCAGTCTCACAATAATAAGGATTAACATAGTTGCATAAATTACACAAATGAAGTTGGAAGGAGTGCCAGAGAGTCCTTAGAGAAAGCCAGGGAGTACTTCCGTAAGAGGAGGAAGATCGCCAAGGCACTTTCTTTCTAACAAAAGAAGTATTCTATTTCACTTAGTTGATGAGTGTGCTAGCAGTACCCAACTAAACATCTGAAGATGGACGTATGGAAAAGTGAATTGATCTTTTTGTTTACACCCGACTCTCCCCAAGCCGCAGTAAATCAAAACAGCAACTAATGCTACCGACTTTATCCCAGAAATCATCTTACGACATTTCAGGATGATGGAGATGAGGTGTACAACAAATTAAATATGACCATGAGACCCATTACAAAGAAGGATAGTTTTAATAGTAAAACACGGGACATCTAAGAAAGAGTAATGAACACACAGGGTTAGTCGTTGTTGAGCCAAAACTAATTTTATGCACAAAAGTGCTTTATTGGTATCAGATTAATTTTGTCCATACTTTTCTATGATGACTATTTTGAAATAGTGTCACAGAAATCTAACTTTATTAAATGTCTTTAATTGGTTTTAATAACGAGCGTAGAATGAAGTTTTTGGAAAGTTTCATATAAATCTTTGGAGTTTAGAGTTTTCACTCCTATTCTTTTACATTCAGTTATAGCAGTATATTAACAAACAAAATCGTTTTGAGTCCAAAGAAATTCTATTTCTTTTGTAAAGAGAATATAGGTTCTAATAACAGCTTCACCACTTTATGCTTTTGTCCGAAACATGTTTAGGAGGATCAACTACCCTCTTCTTACTTGACACAGCAGAAACAGTGAGAACAGGCTATAAAATGTCATCTACCTTCACAAATTTGCTACTACTTAGACCCTTCGATAATACAGAATAATGAATAAAAGGCAATGAATTTGTTGTACTCTTGCCAAATCTGTTCTAGCAGAAAATAATTCTGTGACAGATTAGCCAAATCAAAACACCCTGATTGTTTGTGTTCCTTTTTCTAGAATCAGTCAAATGCCACAATAAGTTATAAGGGGGTAGCTCTGCGTTGTCAAGAACGGAACTGTTACATTGATTGTCTGATTAATATCCGCTAAAAATTGTTTGCACGTGAAATAACTCGGGTTGTTTTGTGCCATGAACGTTCATGACTTCGTTCGCATTACAGAATGTCTAGAACCTCGTTTGTACTTAACCTCTCTCTGTTAGGTTGAGTCAAGAGTGATAGCCTCAGCAAGCTCCTTGTACTTTCTCATGTATCCCCTCGTAATACGCGGCATAGGATATAACAGGTTATAATATCAATTCTCTACTTGAGAACTATTTACAATTAGAAACAATCATATGTAACGAGTATAAAAATCATAATACTTTATTATACTGTAAAATATTAATGGTGCTACACACCGCTTATGTCGAATTTTATTAAGTAAATTCTCAGACAGCCACTAAATCACCAGATCAAGGAGAACCTCTGAATTAGAAATAACAGGGATTAGCCTATTCGGATAATAAGATTACGGTTCTTGCATGCATAAATTTTTGCCGATGTCCCTATTATACCAACATACAAAACCTTTTGATTTAGTACTACTCAATTCACGTATTAGAACTAGACTAAATTTATGGCTTGCCTGTTTCATATAAATCAGTTGCATTTTCGATAGCAGCAACCTACT
>JAAAKM020006582.1:0-10433 GCA_010016025.2 Alatinidae sp. Z8VKAUB7J3 | reverse complement strand
GCAGTTGGTACAAATTTTTAAGTCTCTAGCATTGATAGTCCAAAACCAATGCTAAATAGACTGTATTACTTCATTTTATCTGGGGAGATTGAGAAGTACTGGTCTTCTTTTCCTGATGAAGCATTTAAATATATTCCTGTAGCTCTGCAAATACATTAAGTAGTAACAACCCCAAGGGACACGAGTCACATCAATTACAGAAACATTTCATGTGCTTGCATGAACTGCTTCAAAGAAGAATTTGTGTCCTGTAACAGAAATATTTCTTATCACTCACAACTTACATCAAGAATTATGTGAAACAGTTAACTATTCAGATATCTGATGTTTTTGATGATTTGCTGAATTTAATTTTGTATATAAGTTACTTGCAAACATTTATGTTCTTGAATTAAAAACTTTCAAAGGTATTGCATTATTTGTTGTGCAGTTTTATTTGACTGCATCACATGGCTTTTTTTCATATTTTACGTAGGTTTTTTGAAAAAATATTGCCTTGCAATATATGCTGTGACATTCACATCAGCATTCCCAATGCGAGGGGGTAACTTTAAGGCTTATTTGTAACTTGGTTCTGAAAATTAACCTTCAAATATTTCCCCTTTAAGGAACATGGTACTAGGGAACCGACAAGGAATGATGTATGGGGCAAGGTAACACATGATGCAAGGGAATGTTTAACTCTGTCAAGTTGGGAATATAAGAATAAGCAAGTGGTAGTTGGTAATTGATAGGTGTAACCAAATCTGAAGAATGCTATTCATATTACATCAGCCTAAGACTCATTTTAGGGATGTATGTTGTCACAGTATTTTTTTGTCACACTGTGACGGACAACATTTATGACTCTGGAAATAAAGATAACTGACCTAGAATAAAATGAATTCTCTTTGTTCATCACAGCCTCCTAGAGTGCTTCAAGTGCCAATATAAAAAGATTTAACATGTGTCTTTATTCAGAGCATGGGCCAAGGTATAATTTTCATCATGCTCTTTCCTTATATTTCATTTTTGCCCTGTATCCACAAATTGCTGTTAAAGTGATGTGTGGAAGTAGTCTGATGTCTTGAATTGTAAGTAATAAGGGCTATGCCATGGTTTTGGTTAAAATATGTTTCCTGTGGCTATAACTGATTACTGGGGAGCAAAAAGATGCAATAAAATGACAAAATGTCCAAAAATGTTGCAGCCAACAATTTCCTTCCACACCTGTGTAAGCAGATGTAAAGACACTTTCAAGCAGCCCCCTTGTCTTCAGTTTTCTTTATAGATTTACAGTTTATAACAAAATGCCACTACCTGGTCTCTATATTCTCACAAATGTAAAAAATTTCCCAACACAAGGTTAAAATGTTACACCCAAGAAAGTGCTCTAAAATGCCAATCCTTTGATGTTTAGGCCTTTTTTCTACTTTAGACTTTGAAAATAGCCTAGGTATGTTATATATTTTTTGAAAGACAATTTTGTTTAGAATAATAAACATTGCCTTTAAAAGATATTATAAAACAACACAACATTTTATTTTTTTTAAACCTTTTTGATGTGTTGTTGACGACCGTTTTGGCATCTCCCAGTTCTAGAACTGAATTCCATTCCCATGAAATATTTGTCAGTGATTGTGCCTGTAGAAAACTAAATTATAGGCTTATGACCCGAGAATCCATAATCATCTGTTTCCAAGGGGGAGAAAAATCACCTCCTTAATGTTAGTTAAAAGAACAAATATATTTGAACTATTTATTTGCCCATAGTGTTTACCTACTGTACCTATGCAAGGTTGGTTAGCGACCAGAGTGTTATCGACATAATAATATGATTTGTATGACTTGGTCCACTTCATGGATAAACAAGTAATGGTAAAAACAGGCAATTGCAGAGCAAACAGTGTAGATACTCAGATGGATGTATCTGGGTGTATACAGCTTAGGCTGAAGTTTTTGACCTGGAACCTCACAATCCTAACTATATCAATGGAAGTCAAGTTCATGTAGTGTGGTGACCGTAGTTTGTGAGTTTTCCTTATTTGTGTTACTAGTGCAACAGTGTATATGGAACTAGCTCTTGTAAATGTATATGGAACTAGCTCTTGTGTCACAGGTTTCTAGTGGAAGATCACAATCTTACTCAGATGCAATGATTTCCATTTCAAGATTGCTGAGAAGCGGTGATGCTATTACCTGCAGACACCATACCTGAAATGGTGATGGCCTAAGTCAGTAAATGTTATGGAATACTAGGCTACTCTACTAATAGTAATAGTGATCATATCACACCTACATGGTTACCAGACAGGGACAAATAATAAACGTTGAAAGAAATGGAAGTCCGTTTCCTTGACAATGTGTCTTCCATAAGTTTGATAATTTGCATCAAGATTAATTACAATTTTACATAATTTTTGTCTGCAATGGTTTTGGTACAGCAAACTTATATATATTTGAATGGCTCACTTATTACTGATTTTATAGAAAAGTTGCAGACCTGTCAGTAGATGACTTTTTGGCACATGGTTTTGACTCTGACATTGATTCAGATGAAGCTGAAGACAATCAGGATGCCAGTCTTACAGTAAATGATGAAAAGAAGGAGAAAGAGGATGGGCCAACCAAAAAGAAGTAAGTTATTTCTGTGATGGCTAAGATACCAAGGCCTAATCTTCTGCAACATTTTCCCCAGAGACAATTTTCCAGAGAGGAATCCACTGGTGCAATCCAAACAACAGGGAATTGGAAATTGATCTACTTAGATTTATATGCACCATAAATTCATAAGATTTAAAAGACGTTTAGACATAAAGCCTCCGTCAATGTTACAAATAGTTATTATTGTCTGCGTGGACCATTCTTATGAAAGGACGGATGAAGAATAACTCCTGGCATCAGGTCACTTCTTGAAGGCCAAATTTTATACTAGCCCTCCATCACTTTTCTTGATTTTAAATGTTTTGAAATATGTGGTACAGTGAATTCATTTATACAGGAATGCTTAGAATTTTTTTCAAATTACATAGTTTAAAGCTGTTCATGTGAAGCTTGCAGCTATAAGCATTTTATTATTTTGATCATCACATCATAATCATCATCATCATCATCATCATCATCATCATCATCATCATCATCATCATCATCATCATCATCATCACCACCACCACCACCACCACCACCACCATCATCATCATCATCATCATTATCATCATCACCATCATCATCATCATCATCATCATAACCACCATCATCATAATCGTCATCGTCATCATCGTCATCATCGTCGTTGTTGTCATCATCATCACCACCATCATCGTCATCATCATCGTCAGCGGCATCTTCATCATCATCATCATCGTCAATTAAAACGTCCATCCTCCATGATAGCGTGGGTTAGACGGGCGTTTCTTGATAGAAATTTTCCAAGAGCACGATCCAAATAAAGGTTGTTCTCCAGTCTCAATTTGGGTAAGTCCTCCGCGATGTTATGCTCCCGTCTTTTGCGCGGTCTTCCCTTTCTAGCTATATCAGAAACAACAAAGTTTCTAAACTTGATGAGCCAGTTCTCCTCGTCAGCACTTTCCATGTGTTCTAACTACTTAAGCACTAAACATATCACCAAGGTAACAGAACTGATCAACAACTTCATATTCACCATTATTACAAAGAGTTACTTTCTCACGACCACTGACTTCTTATGGCTGCGTGCAACTGCTGCACATGAAGTTCGAGGAATTTTTCAAAGTACCTTCCAATGACTGCATCTTTTATGTAGCCAGTGGTGACAATGAGCACAGTATATGGAGTTCACACCAACCTCTTTTCTACATACCCCACAAGGGTACTTTCCAGCCTTTGACATTGCTCCTTTGCCAAAACTACAAACCATAACTTTCGTTTTCTCAAGGCAATCTTCCAAAAAATATATATCGTTCTTCCAATTCTGCCAGCTTTCAAATACTATTGCAAGGTCTTTGGCATACAGGAGCTCCTAAGGCAGACCACTACTGCTCTCTCTCTCTCTCTCTCTCTGGATAATGCAAGGACCATGATGAAAAGCAAGGGACTCAGAACAACCCATGATGAACACCCACTTTCACATCAAACTTTTTGACAGTTATCTCATTGACTCTAACTGCACTGTTTCTCTTCTTGTACATTGCTTTTACAGTGTTATCAGCCGAACAACTATATTGAGTTTTCTCATAGAACACTGTACAACTACACGTGGAACTCAGCAAAGCTTTCTCCAAGTCCACAAAGAGGAAATGGAGATTCTTCTGCCTTCCCAAGTCCTTCTCCTTCAATTGCCTTGTGATAAAGATTGCGTCCTTCTTCTCAAGGTATACGCTTCACATCTTTTACAAGCTTTTGATCCTTGCTAGACACCATGATGTAATCACTTTGAGTGGAACACCCACCCAATGTTTATGTGCTCAGAAGGCTGTCACGTTTTTTGAACCATATGTTGCAAACCAACATGTCCAGTGCAGCAACCAACTGAAGAATGTGCGCACCCTTGATATTTCTGACACCATAACCATATCCACCATCAGGGTTCCCATTCTTTTTTCATAATTGCTTTAGGAGAATTTAGGAGATTTGCCCACCATTCTTTTAGGAGGTTTTGCAGATTCTAGAGAAATTTGGTAAGCTCTTTAGATTTTCTCAGAAAATAATGGATAAATGGTCACTCAGATAACATGATACAGATAGGGTAAACTTTAATTTTACCATCTGGTTCCACCGGCAAAAACACTAATGAACGACTGCCTCAATGTTTAATTTCAGACACGTAAAAATTTCCTCCTTAGATTCTAATGACAAGTCCAAGTCAATGAACCTATAAATTATGACCACTTAGTTCAATAGAAAATGACATAATGTAGCAGAAATAACAGAACTATCTCATTAGATATCTCATTAAAGAAACTCCAAGACAAAATAAGACCAAAAATCTGGTTTTTAAAACATCAATAATAAACCAGAGTTCCTTAACAAAATAAGGAACATAGTGCCAAAACTTCTTTAAAAAATCAGCTGCAAGAAACACTGCAAATTAAACTTTCTCCTTTTTCTCCAAAATTTGCCTTTTCTTGCTGAGAAGTGCATCAAGCTGTTCCTGGTTTTCTGAGGCAGATCTCTTTATGGCAATAGCCTTTGAGATTGTGGTTTCCACATCAATCAAAGTTTTCTTATTCTCTATGGCAAAGGTAAATTCGTCTGCATCTGCCTTCAAGCTTTCTACAGTTGATTGTAACAAGTTAATTTTCTGTTAAATCTCTTCATTCAGTTTCTCAAGCTCAACTTGTACACTGGTTTTGACTACCTTCAACTGTCGTTCCTTTTGCTCCAAGAAATAGTTGCCCCCAAAAATAGGCTGTCTCGAGTTATGTCCTACTAGAGGTGCACAGTGAAGGCTCCTCTTCGAACTCAACGCTAAGGCTAATGGAATTCAAACTGACGACTAAACATTGTCCACACAAAATTTTCACTTTTTAGACATAGTAATAACTGGAAAACTAATAAGATAATGGTGTTTTCTTAAAACGCATCAAAAGGCAGTTGGCTGAACTTGACAGAAGTTGATTATATCTGAAGAACATCAATATCAAAAGATAATTATAAACCCTGATAAATCACATTCTACAGGCATTTGTATTTTACACAACCTATTCTACATAGAATCACCATTATCTGTTCCATGGGAAAAATGGGCCATTATACATTTGGTAAAGCAAAAAAAGTAATTATGCCTATTTAAAAAGTACATTCACGGTAGCGCTTTTTATTATGATAAACTATCATAGAAGAATTTATTAAGCAACATAAGTGCTAAGTAGAAATTCACTGTATGAAAAATTTAGGAACATATTTGGAGAACAGCATGGCATCCCTGACATTTTAGGTTTTTTTAGGATTTTTTAGTTCTCTTTTTTTATGCCATTTTCGGATTTTTAGGAGGCGTGGGAACCCTGACCATGGACACCTTTATACCTATTAGCAGTTTTACCAACATGGCCACTGAGATATCCTGTAATAATAACCATATCATTGTCATCCACCTTGCATTAGATAACTTGCGAAAAAAAGTTGCATCAAGGTACATAGAATAGATTCTTCACAGTATCATCTAAGCCCTTCTTGGGGTATATGTTGATATAATGGCAACTGCTCTTTGGCCAACAAGTATCTTGATCATCATCAATCTGTCATCAATATGTTTCACATCAATTATTTTCTCTATCCATTTCTTGGTCACCAAGATACGAACCCTGCCAAAACCAATATTGTGTCCAACCCAGAACAGTATTGGCTACTTTTGCCAGTTAACATTCTAGCTGATTCACCTCTCCATCTAACCTTTTGCACATAACAATCTCCACAACCTCACCTGTACACCCTTGTAGAGTGCCAATGTTCAAAGTGTCAATTCTTAGGTCTTCCAAACTATTTCCAGATTGCTTGATGGTGATGATCTGGTGGTGCTCAGGATTGACACCAACTCTACCATCTTACAGATGCCAACCCTGTTTACACAGTTCCTCTTAGCTTTGAAATTGGCCACTGTGAACAGATTGACACAGACTTTTACAGCTGTATGCTCTTATTATCGACAACCAATTGAAAGACTTGGGAGCTCAGTATTTTTTCGAGGCACCAACTCTACCAAGACTGCCTTTACCACAGCTTGACAGCTCAACCTACTCTAAGATGTTTTCTGTTGGAGTGCATCTCTCCTAAACTTTCCATGACCAAGAGGAGATACAAGGCAGAATTAGTCCTATTTGGTGACAGCTGGCACCATAATGATCTGTGCTAATGCTCCAGGTTAGAGGAAACCTGTGAGAAGTTGTAACAAGGTGGTACCACCTTGGGGGCAGCTCTGCAATATCTCGACCCATGGTCAGCCAAACCACTGGATGCAGTTTAAGGTCATACCCAGGACACAAAGTTAACAATAAGAGCTCATCTATGCCACACCAAAATGTTTTATTCCTGAAGATTTTGTTTTCATTTATTCCAGATTACAATTCTAAAGAGATTTGAAACAATTTCCCTGCTTATTTATTTAGTTTTCTGGAAATTGTTAGGGATACCACTCCCATACTTGCTAAGGAGACTTATGTCCCATTGGTAACAAATAGCAATCAAAATTTGCACCCCTCATCATCATCATCATCATCATCATCATCATCATCATCATCATCATCATCATAGAATTAACACATCAGAACAAAGAGGTAATTTAAATTTGAATAATACTTGGAAACCAACACAAAAACTCACTGGAAAAGAAATTTTTTTGGTTACTTTCTGATGACTATTGCTTTGGAATACTTCAATCAAAATATTAATTTTTACAGCGAAGTAGGGGTACTCTTGGGTGCCTAATAGACGTCCCCCCGCTAATAATTTTTCAAAAATTTTCCACCCAGGACATTCTTATTCCATCCCCCACCCCACCCTCCACCCCGCCTATTAATTTTTACGTAGTCTCCCACCCATGACAATTTTTTGAGGAGGTACTTTGGCGGGCAAGTAGAAAATGTCTTCATAAAAATATGAAAATCGCACATTAAAAAGTGACAGTGGCCTTTTACAAGGCTCAAAGAAGTGTGAAGATGCATATTACACGTGTTTATTCCAACCCCCCTCTATTAGGCACCCAAGAGTATTTACATGCAAGTTAACTTGTCTTTAACTTGCTGTCTAGGATGTTAAATCTAAAAACAGGTTTCCTTGAATGCGGACCAGGCTTTAAGACATTTAAAGACATCATTATTTGAATGACATTTTAACTTATTAACACTAAATTTTTTAAACCTCTATGAACAATTTGCATGTATCTTTGGAACACAATCATGACATCCTGAGTCTCTTGATGCTCTGTTACTTAACAGGGGCTAAAACACATTAACATTTTTGACATCATCACCACTTGTATTTATACACAAATAAAAAAGGCACTCAACACCAACTGAAATTTCAGTGTACCCATTACCTCCATATAGATGAATGAGGATTTTAAGATCATTGGCACTTGCTACTGTGATTAATGAAATAGGGTCATTAGTTTGTTAAAGTTCTACATAGAATTTCATTTACCTGTGAAACACAATGATGACATCCCGAATCTTTTGTGGCTCTTCTACAGCTTTGGCTGCAAGGTATGTAGATGTACAGGCAATCAACTAAAATGCAAACATGTGTGGTATATAGTTATAATTTAAGTTATTGGAAGAGATTATATGTTTCAAGTGAATAATTGAGAATATTTCTGACTTAAGTTTTCTTATTGGTGCTAGGAACGTCCAGCTGTAGAAAATCTGTTTCAGTAATACACAGGTTTATACAATAGGTTTATATAATATGATGAGATGAAGGAGGAGAGACGCAGGAAGAAGAGGAGGGAGACAGGGGAAGAATGGAAAGCTGGAAGTGGAGAAGGATGAATGTACATAAGGTATTTAGTTCCAAATCACAAATAGCAATCACAGATACCAAGCACTCAAAGAAGTAAAGTAAACAATATTTTATAAGGGCATGATGCTTTCTAAATGCTCTCTAAGGAAGAACATGTTACTTACATTTTTATCAATCCCATTTACATCTTTTTGTTGAAGATGATTCCAGCTTGCATGGTATATCATACAAGCTGTTGAAACTGCAACTTCAGACAACCTCAGCTTGATACCTGCTTCAGTGATTGTTGATGTAATTGCAAAGTGTGCCTTCAAGTATGGAATACTCATGGCCAATGCAGTTGATCTATCCTGCACGAACAGTAGACAAATAGTACTTTTGTGAATACAAATAACAGCAATTTCCACATAATTATCAAAATTAAATAAAGAAATTCTATGAAACAAGCATCATTTACAACCCATCATCAGCAACATTTAAACATAATTGTCTATGCTTATAATTTAAAAGAATTACTTACTGGACCAGTCTGTCATCCTTGTAAAAAGTGGTAAATATCAAATGTACGGTATATTAACAGTGAAAAACTAACAACTTGAACAAGAAACTGCTCAAAATAGAGCGGTGCCGGAGTATAACTTACTTACCGTATAACATATATATGGCGTCGTTAACTTTAGATGGCCATTACCATCTTTAGCACAGTTGCCCATCGTTCCATAACATTATTCTCCCTTTCGAACTTGCTTTGATCAGATCGATCCTAGGCCAGGGGCCTTTCAGTCCTCCTTCTTGAATTGAACACTGTTCTCAGGACATTTGATGTTCCGTCCTCCTTGTTGGGCACCAATGCTGCAATCTTGATCACGTGCAAAAACAGACATGATATTCCTCGTGTACTCCACACAAACATTTCCACAGGGAACCATGACTCACGTAAATGACACATTCTGTCTTGGTTTTTCATAAACCTGCTAGGCATCAAACTTCCCTATCTTTCCCTAACTAACATATCCAGCACCAGGACTACATTTAAGCGGGGGCTCCATGCTTTCTAAAAATAGGCCCGTAAGAATTTGGAAAATTTTATAACTAATTTTATTCATTCATTAGTTGCCTTGTCTTAAGACATTGGCTGCCATGACTTCCCAACCCTTTCTATCCTTGGCCAGATGTAGAAGGCCCACTGGCTTTATGCCATTATGTAACCGATCACATATGTTTGACAAGAAAGTACATGGTTTCACCCCCCCCCATGATTCTGGGGGGACCTAACTTTTTGAAATGTCTTGTTTTATGGGGGGACCTATGATTTTGGAAAAAAAGTGGGGGGACCTGAACTTCTGGGGGGACCTGAATAATGTCACCCAATTCTGGGGGGACCTGACACAAAGAGTTGATAATTTCCACAAGCACAGTGTTTTGTTGAGAAGTCCACTTCAACTGACATTTCATTGTTGTGTGGGGCCTTCTGCACCAAACAGAATATCAACACATTTCTCAATGTTGCACAACCAACAATGCAAGCACACTTTTGTGACTGATTGGGTCACCGAGGAACATGATTCCTTTTTCACTGCATGGACTGTGACAATCAAATACAGTCCAAAGTTAGGATGCACTGATGGGGAACTCACGAATTTCACAGGTTGTGGCCGGTCTTCAATCGAAGTTGGGTACAATTCAAATGCCAGCCTGACGCGATGCATAACATTCTACAGCACATAATGTTTGATTTGATAAGGAAAGAGTCAAGGAGCGACAACAATGCTAAGTCCACCACAGAAAATCTTAGGGGAAAACTTTTAAAGGCACTGCCTTGAAAAGTAATGAAATGGGCACCAAATCAGACTCTGATTTCTCTGAGTCTTCTCTGATTTAAGTTCCTTTAAATATTTGAATGGTTGGAATTTTGTGCTAAAAACAATTTGACATGAGCCGGTGCTAGGATGTGCACAATGTCTTGAACCTATTTTTACTGTTTCGAATGAAGAAAATTACTCTTACCTCTTGGTTGAGAT
>JAAAKM020006579.1:0-10435 GCA_010016025.2 Alatinidae sp. Z8VKAUB7J3 | reverse complement strand
CTTGAAGATGGTAAGGTTTGGAACCTTCGAAAATTAGTAAGGTGTCCAAACAACATTCAGAGTCAAACTGCTGGTCCGGCCCCTGGGGAAGGCAACCCAGGATGATACACTACCCTACATGGGAGGGGTGTGGTGACATGAGGGTTATCAACCCTCTTTAGACTTGACTGAATACATGTATGTCAATTTGACTGATTCATCACAATTGTTTAGTTTACGTAATCATTTAGAAGTTTATCAATGTAACTTCTACGTTCATCGTGTTAGAGGAGGGAAGGTTGTGATGTCCAAACACATCCAATCACGTCATGTGATATCCGGCACGCCTGCCCCCCCCCCCCTGTAAATAGGCATGTTTGTACTATAAGAATAGATTCGGTGAATGGACTACGTGCGATCTCGGTATCCTTCGTTAAACATTACAACCTTCTAAACTTTTCTAACTGAATTTTTGTTAACGTTGCCCTTTAAGCCACTTTTATGCAAGCATCATGTAAATTTTAGAGAAAGAGAAAACACTTCGGCGAAAAATAGTTTTGTACGGTACTTGCTTTTTGTCATCTATAAACACACGTATCAATTAAAGATGGCACCGATTAATGTTTGATCGTTTGAAAGCGTTAATTAATGTCGTTCAAACATTAAATTGCTGCTAAAACGTTCACCAAAATGCATTTTTAGTCTAAAAAAACGTTAATTAGATCAACGTTAATAAGAGCTGCGTGGATTTGTGTACACGTTAATTCTGTATATTAAGGTAATCGCTTTAGTTAACAAAGAAACAATGTCCAAAATAGAACGTCTATTTGTAGCGATTATTACCCCACTTGTTAAATGTCTGATATGCCTGGTTTTTAAGCTAATATATATAAGTTTATAAAATCTGATTTTCTCGTACTTGATTGCCTAGGTGACACCATCGACAGCATTTTTGCCTATAGTTATTGGCAGTGGCTGCAAATTCCAGTCGTCTAACCTTACCTTATGATCTACATTCCCTATCAAGTATAGTGTGTAAAATTTACCCTCTCCCCTATTGAAACCTCTTAAAATATCGCCAGAGGGATGCATGGTAGAAAGCTGTATTTTTTCGATTTACAGTATTTATCTACTGAAAAAATTTGAATGCCATTCACCCCAGACTACTAGATATGGGTAATTTCTTAAATATAGTTATTTCCGATTTTAAAAATTTCCATGATCAATTCTTATTAAGCCTAATAGGGAGGGAATAAGTTTAAATACCAGTGCCTTTATTGGATCAAAATAAAATCAAATAAAATTAAAATTAAAAACAAAAACAAAAAGGAATCTGCACTATACTAAATACGTTTTATCGCGTTCTACAATAATTTCCAGCTTTTGTTATTTTATAATCAATCTAGGTCCATACTAGGAAGAGCGACTAGCTGAATATTGAATACAATGTAAAGACACATCATTTTTTTACCGTTCATTTTCTTAATTAAGCAAGGACATCCCTCCCTTTATTCGAAATATGGGATTTACGAAAAATTGCTTTCCTAGATTTCGAGAACTCTTCTAAAAGAAAGTACTAACTTTATTTGAACTATCAATTTTCAAACCTTTTCCCCTTTTCCTCTGAAACTATAGTTCCATAACACAATAAAATTTTAAAGTATCCAGCTGCCTTCATGTTGTGTTTATGTTAAGCGGTATATCTACCCCTCTCAGTTGCTTAATGTCCCCAAATAGCCCCGTATTGTATATTGCAAAACAGAAGCAGATAAATCTGCGTCGCATTACTCTCTTTGCGTTTGGAATCAATGGTGCTGCAAATTTCTGCCACTTGAGTTTCTAACTTCTTTTTAAATAAATCTCAACCTTTTTTATCTACATACTCTCTGAGAACATAGCCTTTTACTTCTATGTATCTTGGGTAAAGAGACACTGTGGCTATTCCTAAAATGATAACATTTCTAGAGAAATCTTTTTTATGTTGATTCTATTATAGGACTTCTTCCTAAGGAGATAAAGAGAGCACTGAAAACTAGGGTTACAAGGAGCTCTTTGTATTAGATTTAAGGGTAAAATAAGTAACAAAGTGTGTATTTTGCAAGGAATGAACGTGTTTAGTGAATACTCGTGAAGAAGTAATGCTTATCACTTTTAACTGAGACGTAAAGGTATGATAAGGAAGTGTTTGTTTCATGTCACATGAAAAAGTCTAAGACTGCTTTCAATTCGGTGACTTTTCCGAAAGGTGCTTTTACCGTTGGTTGGTCTATAATACGATGAACATTTCAAAGTCAAAGGACAACTAGTTTTTTTAACGCGATTCATGAAAAGAAAAACTGTTGACTCCGTTTGTTCCATAAATATCATAGCCAATAGTTAGTCTACTAAAATGTCAAATGGCTGACTTTACATAGACGTAAAAATTCTTCAGTTCAATGAATTTCGTCACGTGTAGCCGTAAAATCTAACGTCTTCTACTGTGTATTATATGATGACAAATATTGATAATTTTGGAACAACATACCAATTTCGTAAAGAGTCTTCTCATATCAAATAACAATGCTTGTTTTGGGTTTATTTTAAGGTCTTGCATATTTTAAAAGATTGTAAAAAAAACTGTCTTTTTTGCTTTTTGAGCATAATATATCTGTTCTCAGGTTTAAATCAAGCACCTTCCAAGAGGAGCCAATGATTATTTCCAAAAAGGACCTCCCTTTGGCTTCTAAAATAACCCCATAAGTACTCTGGGGAGGGGGTCTAAACAAACGTGGGGTCTGGACTCCAGTCTGGAGTTCATGAAATCTTTAAAAGTGGATGACACACACGAGGACAAACATCGTACTAATTAACTAATTAGCAACTGTTTCAGGATCATTTTCAGAGTTGCATGGAGGTTATTCAAGTGTTTTCAGACATCACTTACATTTTGAGTACTGAGAATATTCTTGGAATTAATAAACGCGGGGGTAATAATAAGGAGGGGGGAGCAAATTTCCAAAAATTAATAAGCGGGGGTGTACGATTATTTTGGCACCCGAGAGTACAAAGTGGTAGTAAATCTACGCACCTAATCAAATCTTTTGCTATTTTGGCAATGTTTTTGACCTGTTCAGAGAAGTGTGTTTTTCTTTTAAACTTAATAACACAAAAATGCAGTAAATGCTTTGCATTTTACCAGGGTTATTATTTTCTTTAATAATTTTCAAATGTTCTCTAGACTTACAGAGATCGGCAAGGTAGTTGGGTATCTCAGATGACTAATGTAACCCACTCCACATTGAAAGAGAGCAATTGCTTTTTTGCAATACAGTGCTCAATTGTGACGTCACGATTTAATAAATGTTAGAAGTGCGATATATATTTTGCACTTTTGCATTCTTCCATTCTCAGGTCAATCTTGACTGACGAATCCAAAGTACCTGGTGGGAGACGCTCTCTTGGCGGGTGGCCTAGAGCCCGAGGCAGTTGGACCCTGCCCTTAATCCGGCCCTGCGTCTAGTGTAGCACGTGCTGCCACGGGAAAGAATGTAACTGATAAAACCAATATTTGCGATTAAAGCAATGGAGCTAAAGAAACCACAGTGTTTATAAAATTTTGTCAACAAATGTTTCACATAGCACTATTCTGATTATTTCTATGGTCCTTTATTAAAAAATAAGCCTATATGAGAGCAACAAGCAAAAAAAATTGTGCCCATAGTACCACAACTGCCTTTTTACCTTGCTCTACAGAGGTATGCAGCTTCCACGGCATAAAGGTTTAATTATAGACAAAATGAATACTTTGCGGGAACTAAATCGATAGACTGAAAAAACCTCATTCAAACCTAGATTAGCTCATTTATTTGGGGTTTATTAGTTTAGTATCTTTACATTTAAATTTTAACTTAGCTGTAACAAAACTGCTGGTTATAGGATTGTCACCGTATAATTTTAATAACATTCTTTAAGGAATCTTATTTTAATACAAAAGGTTTGTCGTTAGAGATTTTATATTTTAAGATGATCAATAGAGACAAGAATATCTAAGGAGAATTAAGGAGATGAAGAAGCGTCCTTCCTTTTCAAAGAAGTAAAATGTACAGTTTACACTTCGCCTTCCACTTGTCTTGTTAAACTGTTTCCCTTTTTCTTCATACCAAAAATATTTTTTTGTATTAAAGGTTCAACTTAAGCTAGTGAATCATATTTTTTACTTCAACTGCACCTGACCACTAGTTTCGCAGATGAAACATTTCGATTAATTCAGATATCTCGAACTCCTGCTTGGATTTCGCTACCAGTGATTCACTTATTCGCAGATGACATTGCTTAGCAAGTAAAACAGGACATATTGTATTTTGTGTTTGTTTTAGCTCCAACAACAATTCTTGCAAACTTTATCCTTATCTCTGAGGGATATTAAACCCCTAGTAATCAGTATTCGCATATATGGCTTCTGAAATTAGCTGGCATTTTACTGAGATAATCTGGGAACAGATTATAGATTATTCTGTATGAGGGCATCGCAGCATCGCTACTAAGACAACCCGTCAAACATTCATCGACGATGGCTCTTGTTTATAAATAATTGAGTAGCAAAAGTTGTCTTAAGTTTAAGAAGAGCAAACAAATCTGCTGGAGCATGATTAAGTTAATCTTTATCACAAACTTACTTTTAAGACAAACACACCGATAAATAGGTCATGAAAGTCCATGAAAATAAAAATAATAAATAGAACTTGATGCCCTCTTGTGATATACTAGAGCCAATTATTACTCTCGGGCAGCAATATTTATAACCTATTTACTAACTTCATATTGTGTGTCTTTTTATTATTTAGCCCTCTTCTGATCAAGCTTTCGTCATATCCGCTAATTTCTGAGAGGCCTTTCGAAGTGTACACTTCTGTAAATTACCAACATTCAGTCCTTGGTTTGTGAAATTTGGCACTTTTCTTATCCTTCAGTAGTAAAATGATCAAATGTTAGTTTTCAATGCAATGGTTTTCTGGGTGAGGAATTTCAAGCTTCGAGTAGCCTATCAATATGGCGTTTGAGAATTACTATGCAATTTTGCCTAAAGATTAATCGATTTCGTAAGATAGGTTGCAAAATTCATTTTTGTGTATAACATACTTAATGGTTATGCAGTCTAATTATTAAATAAACTATATTTCCAATGATAATGTCAAAACAAAGTTAAGCGGTCAAAAAAGTAATATGATTTTCAACGCAATAAATTCACACAAATTATTTTATATTAAGCTTTCAATGTTTCTCGAATTAGCTTTTTAAGGTAAGTATAAAAGTGGTCAAACAAAGAAGAAATTTAAGTATCAATAATTGTTGACACGAGAGAGAAGCACTAATGAATTTTCGTCCACCAGAGCTACGAATAAAAATTAACTATTTAAATTGACGTTAGACACTCCTTAAGATTAATCAGTTTGGTGATCACTTTCATAACTTTAAATAATTTTGTGATTAAGAAACATATATCGCTCTGACGGATCCTAACTACCCGGGAACATAAACCACTCATATCGGTTAAACGTTATACAAAGGCGACGCAACAGCTAAAGGGACATGAACATTAAATTATATTCCCTAAAATGATCTCTCCCAATTTCTAAAACCTCTTCGTGATAAGTAAGAGAGTAGTATCTCATGGCCCAGTTTAATTGTGAAGTCATTTCCAAATTGTAAATTTACCTAATTATAACAAACGAAATAATTAAAGATTAGATGTTTCTAAAATTAAAAACTTCTAAACACAATTATAAAATCATAGTGGAAGAAGACAAGAAACTGAGTACGACAACGAATAGAATAGAATTGCTTGCAGCAAAAACTAGCAGGTATTTCCTTTAGCCTTAAATATGGATTAAGCCAACAAGATCTAACGGTTCAATTTTTAAGTATGTGCTCAAATTAAGGCAATGGAAAATTACAAGATCATTGAATGATGCACTGTCTGAGTATTTGTGTTCACCCCATTGCTTTTAGATCGTAATCTCAACACTATTCATCGATTATCAACACAGTTAATAACATTTATGAATATTCAACTCCCCCTTTACAAGTGCAAAGTGTTTATTGAATGCTTTCCTGCCATCTCGATAAACGTCAGGGTAAACTTCTGATGTATTCCTAAATATAGACTGTTTTCATTTGTATAGAATTACAGACAAATTTGAGAGTACAAGTTGGTAAAGATCTATGAAACACCATTTTTTTATGATTTTTCCTATGATGACATGTTTCTTATATTCAGCTTGTGATAAATATCTACTCTGTCTTTTAATTAGTAAGGTATACAAAACTCTAGCAACAAACCTATTCAAATTGAAAACAACAAACGACATGATCAAACGAAACAACGATTTGTAAACAATAGGATGAGCTTATAGACCACCTGATTACAGGATACCTTTAATTCATGCAAACTGAGTAACATTGACATGATTAATAAGGAAAATATAAGTTTCGAATGCTGGAAATAGTGACAGTAGTAAATAGTACAATCACGAATCGCCTAATATAATCGAATGAGTGTTGCAATACTATGGGTCCTCCTGCTTTGAAAAAAACAGAACTATACTAGTAAATTGCCCTAAATTATATATTAAGGATCATAAAAAACTATAAGATCCTAAATACTTTATAATTTGTGTAATAGTCAGTAGAAAGCAACTTATCAAAAAAATGCGTTCAGAGGAGGTAGGAAAAAATATGACACTTTGGAAATAGAACATTTCAGATTCAAAAATAACGAGAAGAGTAAATATAATAGTGGTTGTTGAGATAAGCATAATCAAAAATATTGCAGTAAAGCTCTTTGGTAAAATGAAATAAATTGTGCGATGCAAAGAACTGCCAAAGTTGCTATGAACGAGTGCCGTACATGCCGTGGGAAAAGCATTGTCAGTGAGATGAAGCATAGTAATAGACTAGATCTTTTTGACTTTATCCAGGTCTTGGGACAAAATAATGGTAATGGATTAGCGAAAGTCCTGTGATACTGGTATAAGCATATCTTCATACTGCGCAATGTTTACACATATTTTTCCAGCGCTATGCCTAAAATAATAAAAGTACTTTTTAATTACCTACGATTTGATAACCATTGGTATCTACAAAAATAACCTATTTAAAATGAGTCGTTTTCAATTTGCTATTGAAGTTCGGAATTTCGATAGAACCTAGTCTATTTTTCCGCAATATAAAAATATGAAATAATTAGTGGTTGAAAAACGCCCTGAGATAAAAGATTTATAGCGTTACAATAAAGGCTTAAGGCAATAATAAAAGGAATACAGATAAGGCAACTCTGTTCTGTGTCACACTGTTAAGCTAGGGTGCACTTCCTATAAGTTATACCGTTAAATAGACAAAGGAACGCTAGTGCTGACGCTGGAACAAAAAGCCCTACTTTTTTGTTGTGTATAATTTTGTACTACGGATATTATCTGACATTGTATAACTTATAGATCTGCCTACTTTGACAGTAGTATAATAATATCAACAATATTTGTTATCAACAGATGCTAATGATGCCTTTGATAGCCTAAACCTTTCATTTAATTTAGAATTGTCTTCAACAAACATTTACTAAGGCGTGTATGTAATAATGATAGAAGTGAAGCAATCTTAGAAAAGTCATATTTTACGTAAAAACTCCATAACAGCAAGATATATTAATATTGTTTTATCCCTTTCTACTTATTAATATTTGATATAATGATATGAAACAGCTTGGGTGTTTCCTCGGCAACATTTGCAAAAAGAAAACAGGCTTACTGTTATCATGCTTTGAACACCTTGGAAACATCATTCTCAAGTTGTTTGAAAGGAGCAGCTTACAAAATCACGGCTATTTCACTTGTCCAGATCCCAAACGAATCACAAAGAAACAGAATCAGGAATAAGATCACACTGTATTGAAAAATAGACCAAGAAGACCTTTCGGAAAATTGACAACCACAGAAGTCCTGTAAGATCCTGTTTGTTACCTTCGACTCAGTACTATCCCATTGTGATGTGTTTATTGTGTATATGATATGTCAGTCACACATGAAGTATATTTGATGATCTTTATCTTTACTACCTTTAATTTAAATTTTATTTTATGATATATAAATGTAATCAAGTGTTTAAAACCCAAGTATGAAAGCAAATGTTTGCTACGTTTATATTATTTTAATAAGACTAAAATCTTGATAATTCTAGGAAGTAAGATCAATATCTTTGACCTTCTTATTTCCTTTTTAATCGACAACTCAATTCTGCTATTTAATAGACAACCCTAGAGAGTTTTATGGTGTGACAGAAATATTTCTATAATTTTAGAAACTCGATTGACGACGATAAAGCAGTATTAAACTGATGTTCTATTCTCACCAAATCAGCTAGTATCATTCCATTAACCGTTGCTGTGATAGACGATCATTAGGGCGTTGCATCGAGGATCTTATGCTTATAACCGATCTAAATTCTTCTATGAGCCCGTGGTAACTGAGAAAGCAACAGGAGAGCCAATATTAGAAAAGCAATGGTTACGTGGGAAGCATTGATGATATATTTAAATTTTGTTAGATATTTGACCAGGGATAGGATTACGCGAGGATAATAGAATATTTTAACAATAGTAGTTTACACGTGCGTTGTGAATGGGGGTCACTGGCGCCTGCAACTCACTTGAAGTAAAAAAGATTCAACGAAAAATGATTTTATTCTTCTGAAATGGGTGTTTCTCCCTAAAGAGGTCACCGGTAGCCTAGTTCAACTTTCCCCCTCACTTTAACAATAAATTGTTTCGTTACAAAAATTTACTCACTGTAGAAAAGAATTAAAGACCATCTTATTAGGACGGTACAACCTTTTATTTATAAAATTTCAAGAATGATTGGTCTAATATTTGTCGAAAATACAACTGACACTTACAAACCACATTCTTCGTTAAATTCCACTGCATACCGTAAAAATGTTTATAGCTGTATATCTAAAACGTTTCATTACTCCTTTCAGTTGCAAAACCACTGATGCTGTGTCAGGAAGTACAGCACATATTCATCTAAAAGCAGAAGTAAACATTGCTTTGAATGGGCAATACAACGTCTTTTAGTAAGTTATCTTTATTTCCAGTTGTAATTGCATATTTTGTGGTGATGCATGAATAATGATTTTGCCTAACTTCATTATAAAGAGTACTGCATTTAACGATATTCTGCTAAACATTGTATTTTATATAACGCTCTTTTGAGTTCCAGATGTGTTTTGATAGCTCATTCGTAAAGCTTCATTTCATTCTGTTAAAAGATTTTGACGTATTGTTTTGTAGTTTTTAATGTTTCATCACTATAGATGCCAAATTTCAACTGCTTTATGCTTAGGCTGCGTCTATTGCATTTGCTTTACAAATTACAGAAATAATTTCCTTACAGTTAGGCGGTGAACCAATATTGCCATGACTCATAATTTTCATTAATGACACTTTAAACTTTGGCATTGAAAGATTCTTTATCGTAACCGTGTTTCTATTAAAGATCTTAATTGAGGTGGAGATTTGAGGAAGTGCTTATCTACTGACTTTGGAAATACCGTGGCTACATTGGTTTAATGCATGTGGCAGGGCAAAGGTTTAAAAAGGACGGTGTTAGTCATCCATTTCTTTGATTTCTTGAATGCCTTACTAATTCGGGATTAAAGTTAAGTCAGTTGTCAAATTCGCTAGCTAAAGTGCGTGCTTCATAAATAGACGCACTGTTTTTGGTCATAGCAAAGGTTAGAAATTTGTTTGTTCATGTATGACGGTAGCTGTTTGAAGACCAATGAAGATCGGTTAAAATCGTGAAAGAGGTATAAGGTTCATCATATGTAGGGCTTAAATTTTGTAGATGGCAACTTAAGTAGCCTATAAAAACCGTCAACTGATACTACATATGTATTGATGGTAATCTAAAAATCCCAGTTCACATAAAACGATCATCATGTTCTTACATCTCCTTACATCCAGTGCGTCCGAAAGTATGAGCTTGTAGTTTTCATTGTCATTATAGTGACTCACAAGAGAAGACTTTAACGTTTTATATTACAAAAACGAAATTAAGATATTTTAAGGAACACTTCAATAGTTTAAAGCCGTCCTGAAGCCATTCCCTTGTCATTTTTTACAAGCGGCATCACTGGGAATTCCACCAAGTTATCACATAGGTACAGTATAGTATTACTAACAAGAAAGCCCACCACTATGATACCCCGAAACACGTGACTTTTTTGGAACTTAATTAGTGTGAAACTCAAACACACTGAGATAAATATCTGCCACTTCTTCATTAATTCTCGAGGGAATTCACATGACGATGCTAAGTCATCAACTAATATCTTTCTTCAGAGGCGAGGCTTGACTTTTAGCAAATTTTTCCTCTGAAACAAATAAGTCATCAAGCACTCTTGCCTATTGGTATACCTGTGC
>JAAAKM020006577.1:0-10435 GCA_010016025.2 Alatinidae sp. Z8VKAUB7J3 | reverse complement strand
ACATACTTTAGAGATACTAAAAGCCTTTAAAAATCAAAATGTAATTAAAAAAGTATGTTTTAAGGACTATTTTTTCAATATTGCGCAAAATTTCATAGCCATAGATGACGTTATACACACCAAATTAGTTGTGTTTTTTAATTTGTTGGAAAAGATTTAAGCTATAAACGTGCCAGATGTCTTTGTGATAGCATTGGCCGATATAAAGTTACAGGGTGTGTAAAAGAGCTGCGGTCCTACTAGCCCCCCTCCCCCCCCCAAGCATGAGAAGAGCCAAAAAGCCCATGTAATGTAGGTTTAAATCGAGTTAAATATACAGTTCATGATTCATACTAACATGGGCACATGAAGCGGTTTACCTAAACAAAAACTCCGGAACTCTTTTGATGTGATTTCTTAAACCTGAATTAGAGCTTAAAATACTACGGGCGTTTGCCCTACAAGCTACATGATATGTACCTCAAAAAAAGAATTGAAGTCCTTTCTATGATATCCCTTGTGTTTAATTTAGATAAACCATTTCGAGTCAGATTTTTGATCAAGCCATAAATTATTTCTAATATCAGAAGGATTCCGATACAGAGAAAGGTGATAATCAGTATGAAAGGAGCTCTTGCGTCAAATTGTCAAGTCTGATTTAACAGGACTGCATGTAACGCCTCATCAACATCTTGCGACGTGGACATGGAAGAGCAAAGAAACGAATATCGCCTGGAATAGTATTCTATTTTGAAAAAAGATCATTTCCTAATGAGGGTAATCTTGCTTAAACCAGTGCTAGTGACTCAGGGTGAACATATTACAGGTAAGGGGAGGTACAAATGCTTATAACTTGAAAAATTTGAAAATATATGCCCTCTCTTATCTATGGATTACGTAGTGTAGATGAAGTTGATCCTGTAGGCTGCAGCTAAGTAGTTTCAGCAGTTTAGATTATGACAAAACATTCACGTGGTAGGAAGTTTTCAAGTTTTTATTCTCAAGATGAGATACTAAATGCTAATATTAGTAAACTTTGTCAAACCTTTACTACTCAATTTGACTTACTGATCTGCACAATGGGTGATTTTCTAAACTTTCAGATCTCTCACAGTTGAACAACGCATTGAATTAATTATTTCCAAAATTAGATTGAATAAACTAAACATCGATTACAACTGACGCGTTCTGAGTATTTTGATAAGCAGACCAACTCAGTGCTATTGCCATCAGCAAGCAACTATTGTTCCTTAAAGGCATCTTCTTCAATCTCAAAAGCTTTCTTGTAATTCGGTTCAGTCAGGTTATCAGTTTACAAGGTACCAATCAATCCGAATCATTAACTAAAGGAATAGTCTTGTAATACCTGTTTCTAAGCTCATCCACCTTCTACAGCTGCTCCAACGCTGCGCCAGGTGACAAACAAACGATACTGTCACATTTCTATTCTACCCCCAGTGGTAAGAAAGGTAAGTCGTTTAAGAATATGATTGAAATTTATAGGCTACAAACACAATACTTACTATGCTAGATACAAGGGCTTTTTTCTTAGTGTTTAAAAATGTATTCCAACTTTAGATGGTAACTTACCTTTATTGTGCAATTTCTTTTAAACTTTCCTATAATGCACTGAATTGAAATGTCCAAGAAGATTCACGGCTCTTAGATTGCTGGACAAACAAACAAGTTGATGAAATTGATAGGAGCTAAGATACGGGAAGAAGTAGCAGAAATGATAGGACCCAACCAATATCTAACATCACTATGTGACACTTTAGTCTTGTATGAATAGGACCAATCAAACATGTAGGACATATTTGCCTTGTTAAGAGAACAAAAGAAATGACACGTCTCTCTTTTTAATTATTGCTTGCAAAGATCATTGATTATACTCTTGTACACGTATTACTTTCATTCATTAGACCTAGAGCTTAATGTGGTTGATGAGATACTCTGAGGTTATACTCACTTTGCTAATATATTACCACTGTTCACGAAAGACTTCTCTCCAGGAACTTTACCCAGTGAAGCTGAATGCTGATTTGCACGTCGAATTTGGTAATTGCATTGCTAATTACGGAAAGGTGCTAAATGATTCTGAAATTGCAATTGCAATGTGAACTCCTATTAGATAATTTAATGCATAGAAAAGAAAAACACCGCTATCTTGCTGCACTCAATTTACGCAATTCATGCACATATAGTTCAATTTGGCTAATACATTACAAAACTTGTTAGTTTTATCGATACACTTTTTGTAAAAGTTATAATTCATAGGGACTTTTACTTTTTATATTATCTTTACAGCTATTAGGCTTTTCGTAAAGTTAATGCTAGCAATTGTGTGAAAACATGTCAGTTTAGTTATGAATTTTAGTACTATTGTTTATCCTTGTACCAGTTCCCAAAAGATATTTCTCAAAGATAGAGAATTCGAAGTGCTTGCTTTAAAAAAATACCATCACCTTTAAAACATTTCAACAAGCTTGGAAAGCATTTCTTTTTATTGCATTGGAAGCGTTTATGCAGCAACAAAACCAGCACTTAACTGGAAACCAGCAAATACAAAACGTTCTGAGCTTTAAAATTAAGCTATTTTTTGTTGTGAGAAGAAAACTGAGTTGTAACAAGAAAAGAGTTCTTTGTCAGATGCAATTTTCATATTTCAAGGTTCTAAAAACTTTAATTTCAAATAATTTCCACGAGTGAACAAATTTTTGAGCAGTTTAGGCAAGCAATATAGGAAGAGAATGCCATTTTTGTAGACTAAAATTTTTCGCTTGAAATATAAAAGAATAAATCTAAAGAAGCTCACTGCAATTAGCAAAAAATAATGAAAAAATTGAGTATCTTAGAAATTCTAGTAAAAGGTTAAGAAAAACAGCAACAACAAACATTGCTTTATTACTTAATGACAAAGAAAATGTTTGGCTTTAAAATTGAAAGCCAAGGCTTAGACCACTCCCCAATATGCTTATACATCTTTACGATTATTCTCTCGTTTATACATTATTCAGAAATGACCTGTTAAGACATGGTTCATCAGTATTGCCATATCATTTTGGGAGAAAAAGATTGTTACTTGGCTCTTTCAGAGAAGAGAAAAACTAAATGTTATTTCCAGTCAACAAACATTGGTCCAACAAACTTAAATATAGTCTCCAAACTTATAACAACAATCAAATCAATTAATGAATCAAATAATTTTGTACTTTCGGTATTAAGCAACTGCAATAATGCTGCTTTTAATTACAATAAGAATGACATGGAATAAAAAAATAGTTCAAAACATTTTGATTACAAATTCATTCATTTTGAGCAACTTTCCAAACGTGCTGTTCTAGATCCTGGAGATAAGAGGGGTAATACCAGCTCTTCCGTCACACCCATTGAAGATTATACCATTATTATTCCTTTGGCGTTTCAATTCTATGGAGTTTTTTTATAATGTACTATACACATGTTCGTCTATTGTACACGGAAAACAATACTGATGATCTGACAACTTCTCTGTACCACAGCGAGACACCATGTTTCAACTATATCTTTGCCCAGTTTTAACATAAACTACATTTTTTCACCATGGGCTCAACGTCTATGAATCGTACTCATATGATCATATGGCCTCTAACAAAGTGTTTAAGGCTTGCTACTACGCAAATAAATTTGCTCAGGGAGAAAAGAAGATGTTTACTAGGTTCACAGAACTTTACAAATCTGACAAAATATGAACAACAACAGATTATTCATGCTGATTCCAAATCCTTATCCAATCTACTATAACAAAGATACGTCGCTGACAGTTGTCAGGAATCCAATCAACAGCTAAACAAATTCTTTGGCACCTGAGTAACCACTTCGTCACCTTTGCACAATCTCACAAATTATGTGCAGCAACCAGTTGTGAACGACTACAAAAGGAACCAATGAAATTTAACCCTACCTTACATGGGGCAGGGAGGGGGAGCTAGTAGGCCCGTGGCTACATATTTCGCCTCATAACGTCTTAACGCCTGGACGGATTGTGTGACTTTTCCTAACTTTTACTGAGAATTCTTATGATGAATAAATATTTTTTGAAATTTGTTTTGCGATATTAGCGCTTATTGACCTACAGTGTTTTTTACCTGTCTGTTTGTTACTTTTATGTGAAAAACATGATTATTATATCTTCAAGCTTAAGTTTCCTTTCCTGAATTTGTACCGACGATTTCATATTCTCAAATGTGATAAGTGACAAATGCAAAATTAGTTGAAATTTTGCAAAATCTAAAAAAAAGATGTCGTCCAATGAGGTGAAGTTTGCTAGAGAACATTATATCACAATATATCCAAAATAATAATAATAAAATCACATCCTTAGATAAATTTTGTACCAAGAGTGAATTAAGAGCTATATTTTTGATGTATGGAGGATATTTTCTATTCATGATTGCTCAAAATAGCGCTTTTCTTATCGCTTTTATCAAGTTCATTTCTATTAACTCCTTGTTGATGTCAGAGTAACGTGTTTTCTGCCTGCTTCTTGACCGTCGTCCACGCACACCAGTCGTTGTTAGGTTTGTATCTATACCATTTCCTATGGCTATGTTACGGAAGTATTCCTAACCCAATGACATGCATCAGGCGTTCGCTTATTACAACCGTTTTAGCACATGCTTATTCTTTTTTCTGCCAAATTATTCTAAGCTTTCTGCTGTAGCACCTGATTACAAAATTTCCTTCTTCATAACAAATCTCTCCCGTTCATATCTAACAATTGGAAAATATTGGCGATTATAGGAGTCGCAACGTTGTAGCTTTGCTAATCAAGAAATATTCTCAGAGTTTTCAAAGTGGACACAGCAGACTTAGCTATTCTGATTCTTCTTTTTAATCTCTTCGGTTAATTGTGACTATCAGCAATAAACCTTTCTTGATAACAGACACTGGAGGCCTGCTCAATTGTGACCTCGTCAATAGAGCAAAATAGATATTTTGGGAACAGAAGTTTGGAGACTAGTAACCAGCCATTCAAAAGGACGCGAAAATGGTAACCACCTTATCTCAGAACCACGTTTTGAGAAGCATTCAAACACTTTATTCTTGAAGTTAGTATTTGGCAAAAGGACAGGGAATTTCAAATGACAAGAAAGGTAGGTAAAATCATTACAACTACTTAGTTTATCTCACGTACAGCCAAAATGTTTTATTGATATAGTCGTTATTTTTGCCTTAGAATGTTTACTTTAGAGAGTCACTTTGTAGAGCGGAAGCATAATCTCCTTCGAATGTCATGTACATGATGGGAAGACAACAACAAGAGAAACGATACCTACAAAGCTGGAGTTTCAATTTGCAGGAATAGAACATTAAAACTTATTGTTTTCAATTTTGTCAATTTTCAACGCTGTAATGTATATTTTTTATTTTTATGAATTTTTGTAAAATCATATTGTTTAAAATGTGTCGACGAACACGTATCAATATACATATATTGATTTTCAAACTATTTTGCCATTCCATTCCCATACAGGTAAAGGCATATATTACATTTGAAAGAGATACGCTTGTACTAATAATTATGGTATTTCTCTTGCCTTCATAAAGTCAGTCTAGAATAGAAAATAAGCTTTGATACCTGAGGTCAATGCAACCATGCACTGTGTGGTATTTAACATAATGCGAAAGGAGGGAGGGGATTGTTTGCCAGTAGACCTGCAACTGTAAATATTGTGTTTAATATCTTTTGAATGCTTTCTTCTAATATGCTGAAAAGTTGTGACTTGTCCTAGCTTTTATCTAAGAAACATTTGGTAAAAAATGGCCCTCACTGCACGTGTTCTAGTCACGTGACCCAGATAAAAATATTTACTGTAAGTCGAGAATTTTCATGAATTTGACAAATGTTTTGGAAGAATTATGTAAGATTGAATTCTAAATATATCTAAAATACATTAATGCTAATGAAGGGATAATTTGCTCTAATAAAGCGTAATTATCGCTTTGGATGACGTCATATTTTGATTTCTATCTTCATAATTAAATGGAACCTAAAAATCGAACACAACGTACCAAATTCATAGATATGGCTAAATGGGATTCAAAATAGGTTTAACCATGTGGAATTGTAAAATAAAACCATTTCTTCAGACATAGTAGACTGTAGATTGTTACATTGCAAAAGTAAGTAATTAGCATTATGGTAACATACCGACTCCACTTGCAGACTTACAACTGATATTTGTTGCATCTGGCGAGTATAAACTATTAGGTGCCCAGGTCTTAATTAAGCACCCGTGCTCAATTAGCCTCCCAGTTTGGAAGAAATATATTTCACACGTGCCCATTACTCCAAATTAGCTCTCCATATAAATTGGATCGGTAAAAAATTGATTATGACAGTAATTATAATGATTACAAATGTTCTGTCTACAGAATACAAACCGTAGAAAAATTACATAAGATAATTAAAGAAATATCTTGCTGTATTTATTTCAGGTAAAAGAAGAAAGAGAGTGTTATTGTAGAATTTTAATGCTTGCGGCTGGGAAGGGAGGGTATGGACGACAAGTAAGATTAAAAATGACGAAATTACAATAATAGCAATGCTGGTAATGGATGTAGTGGTACTATTATTAATATGGGAGATCGTTTAAAATTTATTTTATTCAGCAGGCAGTGAATGCTGACTCAACACACAGAGAAAGGTTGTCGCAATGATGCTGTCAATCGCTTTACCCCATACACACTCTGGCTTCTTTCCTTATTCATATTCTCGGTGAGGGCATACATGGGGTTTCTCTTTTTTTACTATAAAAAAGTTTTAATTAGTTAAAAATAGATCCGTCGTCATAAAGAGAGCCCTTCGCCACTGATACAGATCGCGCTTACTTTAAAAAACATACGCAAACAAAACTTTCCAGTCACATTGAGAATAAACATCGGCCTGGTTGAAACTAGGCAACCCTGGGTCGACTTTTAACACAGAGCAGGGATACATGTGCGAAAGGGAAGTCAACCAAGTTCCCTAGGATGGTGTTTTCTGACGAATTCAGAGTAGTTTCACTGAAAGTAGTACCTTCGGTGCCGTTATCGATCAGTGGAGAAAGCTTAGGTTTCCTAAGGGCGCTGAAGGAGAAAGAGAGCATCAGCCGATTAATAACAACCATCTCATAGTCGCATTTGCCTTTAAGACAGCAATGGCATTTGATCTGCTGTTGGGCTATGATAAAAGAAAAGAAAAATCTTCCGCGCCATAGTGTGGTTAAGAAAAGAACCCCAGGGTAGAAAAAGCTGCCAATCAGTACCTGTGTTGGCGTGAAAGAATTCTTTTGGCGGCTTTAATCACAGTGATAGATCTGCGAGATAAATTTTTATATGAAGACCTCTTTGCAATTGCTGTGTTTCAAATATATTTGTGCCACTAGTGAACAGTACGTCTGTACTTTTAGTCATCTAAACCAAAGAAGTCAATATCAAATGATATGCCCATGACATATATACACAAGGAAATGCCAGAAAATGCCAGCGGCGGGTCTACTGACGTTTCAGTTAAAATTCTCGCATATTCTGGTCTCCAAATTTTTGCCTTAAATAAGATGTTTCTTACATATCAAAAAATACTGCACGTAGAATTCAAAGTCGTTAACTGAGAAGAGCTATAATGAATTAATCCTTGTACTAACGTTGCATCCATTGCCATTGTATACACAATCAATGAATAAATGTATTGCATATAAATGCACTTGCGAAACTTCATGACAAAAATTTTCAATAATAAGGAGGTATTCCATAAAACTGTCTCAATGCAATATTGCTTGTTACACATGTATTTTAATCATCTTTAAAAACATCATGAAGTAATCAAATTTTACAAAAGTTACAATCAATCTATAAAACATTTATACTGTTAAGTATTGCACTGAAAAATACATGTGTAAAAGGCACTATTACTGTTAAAAGCTAAACAAGTTTAAATCTACGAGCTGAATAACACACGTGCGAGCTCTGCGAACTGTGCAACCAATTCTCGACGTTCAAAGTTTACTAATAGATTTACAACATATTTATTGATTAACTTGATTCAGGGTATTACTTCTATTCATTATTTGTACTTGAGTAGTGTAATACTTTCCAGCATTGGGATGTAAATAGTTTTTGTAGAAAAGTTTGGTCTTCAGCTCAAATATGTTTTATTCTTAAAGGCATGGCTACTAAGTTCATGAAGGTCTACAGTTAAAAACATCCAGTCTGCCTTTTGTCTATGTATCATAGGTTGGTGTAAACCTACTTGGTTCTTAGGTAAGGTTGTTGAAATTGGGTAGGTTAATAAGCCAAATAGTCAAAAGTTTACCTACAGCGTTTCCTGGTGAGAGTCACGAATAATATTTGAAGATATTTGAGAGAAAAGACAAAAAGAGTAGAACCAAAGTAAACTAGAACTAAACCATCTAAGACTGGAAAGTGCCTTTCTTCTTTACTTCAACAGTAAACTTAATGCTTCGGTGTTGAGTGTTAATAAAATCAACAAATAGTTTTATGCCCAACTGATATTTGGAAATTTGTTATCCCACTAGATTTATTGAGTCATCTTTTAATGTTATTTTAAGGAAACTATTTACACCCCGGAAATTATTTTTATCAGATCCTAAACTGAACTTAATTTTTAGCTACATTTCCAGGGGTTAATACAAACTTTTGATGGAACCTTTCCATAAGAATTGGACAGGTGTAAACTTTTGAGACTTAGCCCTGGATATCCCCCGGGGATTTGGGTCAGAGGAACAAAACTCCAGTTGTAAGAGACTTATCCCACTCATACAATTTTTCGAGGCCGCTTAACTTCCATTAGTGTGAGGGCGCGTTGACCTGCCATTTTAATTTATTCTTTTTGTTTGAACGAACGCAAGGTAGAATTACTTCACTTGTAAAATGAATATATTTATTTTCAGTAAGTGCCTTATTTTCGTCAAACATTATGGCGTCAGTCAGAGTCACAATAACAGACACTATTTATTTCCTAGTGTTGAAGTTTTGAGCCCTGTGTTAAAAGAACTATTAAGTTTCGGTTCAGGTTTAACAAATGTGTATGGGATACTATTGATGCGTTCTCGCGACGCAGTCGTATCTGATCTCAGATAATAACCTATCCTATATACGACTATAACATTGCAATTTGATCACCTTATTCCAACCTTATTATCAATAGTGTTCTCGTTAACGCTTTGATAAATCAAATAACACAAGTAGACGCAGTATTTGGTCTAGTGTAGTCTAATTTCGGCAAAGTCTACAACAAAAGTAGGCGCTTTATTTGGTCTAGTGTAGTCTGACTTTAGCAAAGTTTAAAACGAAAGTAGCCGCAGCATTTGGTTTTGTGTAGTCCATTTTTGGCAAAGTCTAAAACGAAAGTAGGCGAAGTATTTGGTCAATTGAGTCTATTTTTGGTAAGTCTAAACCAAAAGTAGGCGCTGAATTTGGGATAGTGTAGTCTATTTTTGGCAAAGTCAAAAAAAAGTAGGCGAAGTATTTGGTCTAGTTTACTTTACTTTTGGCAAAGTTTAAAAAAAAAGTGGGCGCAGTATTTGGTCTAGCGCAGTCCATTTTTGGCAAAGTCTAAATAAAAGTAGGCACTTTATTTGGTCTAGTGAAGTCTGTTTCTGACAAAGTCCAAAACAAAAGTAGGCGCTGCATCTGGTCTAGCGTAGTCTACTTTTGGCAAAGTTTTAAACAAAAGCTGCTCCAGCATTTGGTTTTGTGTAGTCTATATTTGGCAAAGTCTAAAACGGAAGGAGGCGCAGTATTTTGTCAATTGAGCCTATTTTTGGCAGAGTCCAAAACAAAAGTAGACGCTGTATTTGGTCTAGTGTAGTCTATTTTTGGCAAAGTCTAAAAAAAGTAGGCGCAATATTTGGTCTAGTTTACTCTACTTTTGGCAAAGTCTAAAACTAAAGTAGCCGCAGCATTTGGTCTAGCTTAATCTACTTTTGGCAAAGTCTAAAGCAAAAGTAGGCGCAGTATTTGGTGTAGCGTAGTCTATTGTTGGCAAAGTCTAAACAAAAGTAGACGCACTATTTCGTCTGATTTAGCGTGTCGCTAATATATAAAAAGATAAAATGACTAACCAAATGCTCAGTTGAATATGTATAGAATATACCAACTTCCAACTTCAAAGATCTATTTTCTTCTTGTTACACTTAGCATCTCCACTTCTTATCGCTCTCTGGTGTGTCTAACTAAATTTTACTTTATTGTTCACGTGAAATATCATTGTTCAAGACTTCCTGTGAAATCCAAAGAAGACCTCTACACTAGTTTAGTCTACTTTTGGCAAAGTCTAAAACAAAAGTAGGGACAGTATTTGGTCTAGTGTAGTCTATTTTTGGTAAAGTCTAGAAAAAAGTAGGTGCAGTATTTGGTCTAGTGTAGTTTAATTTTGGCAAAGTCTAACACAAAAGTAGACGCTGTATTTGGT
>JAAAKM020006570.1:0-10438 GCA_010016025.2 Alatinidae sp. Z8VKAUB7J3 | reverse complement strand
TCTCTAAAATTATTGTGTGCTTTGAGCCCATCTTGAGCATAGTTGCCGGAATCGTCACCTCCACTGTCTCCAGGAGATTGTCCTTGCTCAGCTGGACCTCCTATCAGTGTTATTATAAAAGGAGTAAATTTAATGCACACAGCAAACAAGTTAAGAATGTTTATTTTTTTATTGACAGTATTATATTAGGCAGAGACGGAGGAACAGGGGGTGCAGAGGGGGCCATGCCCCCCCCAAAGAATTGCCAAAGATCAATTTTTTCCGTGACCACATTTCATCTTTATCAAAATTGAAATTGATTGCGACAGACATTGTTCCACATTTACATCAAGATATGCATATCAACACAAAACATCCTCTTTCACACAACGAACAAAGGCACCTTAGTGGAATGCAAAAAATATAAATGTGAACTCAGCTTACTTCCCCTCCCCCCCCATCCCCCTTACCTTCCCCCGTCGATGAGTAGGGTATTCTGATTTCCATGAGGCAAATAAAATTGCGTTGACCTGAAACCCAGTGGTAACTAATAGACCGAGGAAGACATCTAATTTACCACTTTTCGAAGTGGTAATCTGGTTTACTCAAGTAACCAAGGGCAACAATCATATGAGTTACGCATATTCTCGTACATGTATGTAATTTTTCTTTGCTGCTGAAAAACCCTTTCAGGCATTTTTCTTTTTTCTGCAATAGAACGTTTCTATAACATACTTACTTGAGAACCAGTGGAGCCACTATTGAGAGGATTCACTTCATTGGTTTGACTCCCCCCCCCTCCCCCTTACGTTTAAGAGCACCTTATGACCTTTATCACACAGCTAGTGTACCACTTAGCTTCTATATATTACCCTCTTTTCTTTAAAACAAATTTCAGCGTTTTAAGTACGATAATATAAAACATCTAATATAAATAAAGAAAAAATAAGGAGACACAAATACGTTACATTTCGTACCCCCATTTACTCCAGAGTCCACGGCGTCGCTAATTTCCGTCGTCGCATTCGCTAAACCCATGGAAGATGACAAGATTTTTATTTGTATTAGAGAGTACTATATAATTGCAATATCACAATTCCTTGAATAATTAAGTTTTGAAACAATGGTATAATCAGTTTCTTGCAAATTATTCGCAAGGCACGAGACTGTCTAAGTACCTGTTTCAAATGCCATACAAAACACAATCCTTGATTATACAGGATATAAAACATGCCTCAATATTAAGACGAGTGCCCCGTCACCGCCGCGTAGCCTCGTTGGCTTCTATTGCCAGTGCAAAGTATTGTCTTGCATAGCAAAGTTAACATCTTCTTGAATAAATGATTTTCTGTTCAAACACTTGATACTTCCCTGTTTTCTCTCCATAACTCTTATCATTGCCATTAGGGGATGTGTTATTTTGTTAGTCTCCCTCAATTAGCCCCTTCAATTAGCTTTGTAGTTACCTTTGAAATATGATGTGAGAAATATCGAAAGTTGTAGATAAAATCATGTTTTTAAAGGAGATTAGAGAAAAAGAAAACATGTCACCACCGGGACTCTAACCTTTGATAATAATATATCATACAAAATAGTATATTCTTATAAGCTTCTTCTGCTTATCCCCAATTTAACACTCGTATCATCTTCCGCTCCTCTTTTGTCAGTTACTACGCTCAGGAGTAGTCTATTAGTTTAAGTGTCGTTTCTGTGCAGGAGCGTATTTATGTCACACAATACTTCAATTTCACTTTTAACTGGAAAGAGGCTTTCTAGCCCGCCATTTTCTAGCATTCTTCTACATGCTGAAGCCGGTTCCCACCATGTCTCTGCCTGTAACTTTACGTTTCTCACCTCGGACTCTTCAGAATTCGAGCTCTTGCTCAAAGAAAGTCTTCTTCTTTCTAAAAACTTTCACTTAATGTAAACAAAAGTTTTACTCCCCTCTTCCTCTTTTAGTATGTCTTTTGTTAGTCATTAAAGTATCCTATTGTTTATGATGTGGTCTTAGCCCAGCGTGTTTTATGAAGTGTAATTAATGATTTGACGATGGTGATAGAATACACCAATATAATTTTTATTAACTATATTTCATCTACGTGCCTTGTGCTGGGTACATATCTTCATATTAAGAATTCGTTTTCCGCCTGACTTGTCAACTGCATACGTCATTCTTAAGCATATTTACTGTTCTTATTTCTCCTAGAGGCCCATCCATTTGTTTTTTGTGATTATGTAATTTGTTTTAGTTAAATAGTCGAGTTATTTTAAAGTTTATTATACCCTGAGGATGATGTGGTGGATACATAGGAAGTGTGGTTTACTTGACCCTGATTTGATGTATTGTCTTTAATGATAACATTTTTCAATATATTACGTATGCATATTCTTTGCTGGGCGTAGCTGCCCAGATTTACGCCAGATAAAATCAATTGCAGGCAAGTAATATGTATTTTTGAGTTTAACATTATGTTACCTTTGCGACCATAAAATTAATTATTACTCTACTTATTAATTATGTCTCTAATTCTATTTGCCGCATTCTTCATGGCTTAAAGCTGGGCTAAAATATTACATCTCCCCTTACCTTCTGGTCCCTGGGCATCAGTGCTTGAGAAATCAACTTGCCCGGCAACTTGGTCACCGATCAAGGCTTCTTGCCCTTCTCCCGGTTTACCCATCCCTCGTTCTGCCACTTGTTTTGTTCTCTGGCAAATTGCATTTGTGAAATTTCCTTTTAAAACCTGTGCCTTAAAATTGCCCATTACATTCCCTTTAGGTTTGTACCTCGCCACATAATACACACAATCCATTTTGTCTTTCTTGGCAACACCTCTACCAATGCCTAGTAGGTTAGTAGCTTTCCATACTACTTGGGTGAAATGCAATGCACCACTTTGCATGTCTGAGTCAAAATTATAATTTGTTGAGCAAACTTCGTTATACCTGTATAGAAGAGAACGTGTAGTTTAATGAAGATGTAGAATTCATACATTAAATCTGTTGACACCATGGGGAGAGGAAGTGGTCCCTTGTTACCAAACATTTAAAACTATGGTTGTTCTTTGCAACACGGAAAGGGGAGGGTTCTAAAATCTAGGAAATTTTGCTGACGTAATATATACATGGTTTTGTGCTTTAAAATGCATATTTGTCCTAAAAACTTTAACATTGCTTCATTAAACGGATTATTTTTCTAAGCATTTAACCGAACACTTGTAATTGCCAAGCGTCTCGTGTGAAGGAGAACAACTTTTAAGATAAATTCATAAGGTAACATCTGACTATGTGTCAGCAGTTTTGGGCACTCATGTTATTGAAGTTGTAATCAAGCTCAATTTTTCGGTGTAGCCCTAACTAAGAAGGGAGGATGTGCCTCTGCCACTCCTTTGGACAAATCTTGTATGTAGTTGGCATTACTTGTCCAGAATCCCTTTTCGCCGAAAGGAGGTAGTATTTGGAAAGTAAAAGATTCTTGCCTTAAAAGTCAGCAACCTGAGAGCGAATTGTACAAAAATTCCACTTTTCCTGGAACCTTACTTTTACCAAGAGCTTCAACAGTTAATACACACGTAACAATACACATATCCAGCTCATCAATCAAAACACACCAATCAACTAATACCACTGCCAGTAAAAAAACTTTTTAATTTTAGGTCATAAATATTCGTCAAGCTGTGCAAGATTGAAGTAGATCTAGATCAGATCCCTTGTATTTGATACTTGTATTACCAAGACAGTAAATGCTAAAATCTATTGCATATTTCTACCGAATTAACAAAAGTAGTGACTAAAAGTTAAGTGCAAGAATAAAGTGTACAACTAATGTGAAGACGGGAGTAAGATTAGTGCAAACCTTAGGGTATTGAAAGTCAGCGTTTACAGTGACTCTTTCTCTAAATATCAAGGGAACTTATCAAGAAGGTTCAAGTTAAAATAAATACTTCAATATGTTACGATATTATCTTTTACGTAAAAAATAATATAAAATTTATAAAAATTGCACTAAGAATATTATCAATTACCAGAGGGATACCTAGCGGTTTTCTTTTATTTAAACAGAGCTTCCAAAATATTAGTAATGAAACCTCTTGGAAGCACCAAGTCAAATCCACTGATAACAGCTAAAAAAATCCTTACTTCAAAGCATTAAATTTCTCTCGTTGGCCAGACTCTTTTAACACTAATATGCTATACTTCAACAGTGTAAATATGATATAATGAAAGCAATAATCATAAAAATGCTTCGAAAACATGGAACTTTAATCTGTATACAAAGTAAAATTAAAACATTATAAAGCTGTCTCATGGTTTAAACATTTAAAATTCGAAGCCAACAAATGACACATTATGTTTATCTGCGTCCGGAACAGAGCATGAAGTTTGTCTTGTATCCAATGAGTAAATCTGTAGTTAAAATCTCAACATTGATAGATGCCTTGATAAATGGGATTAGTTTATAACTACCAAAGGGTTAGTTGACACCGAGACTGGCCTTCAGATAGCGTAAAGCTGGATGAGATCTATAAAAGAGAACATAACCTGTACTTACCAATCCACAGTAGCATCCAGTCCTGAGAAATCTCCTCCTGTTTTGCAGGAATAGGCAAGATTTTCACCATAGTCATTAGCGCTAGAGTGTTCAAGCTTTCCATTGCTAGCCAATTTTCTAGCCCATTCGTTACAGCCCGTGCTCAATTCATTGTCCAATTGCAAAGCCGGTGCACCATGGATCTGTCTAAGATTATTATGAGCACTAAGTGCTAACTGCATGAAGCCGGTACCTGAAAAGACAACCTAACCTCTTAATACAAATCAAACTGGAGTTCTAATTAAAAGAAGGATATAGCCTCTGAAACACTCGTTTAGTCCGCTATTTACTACTACTTTTCACTCCTGCTGTCTGTAAAAAAGGTATAGGCATTTTACCCTCGTCATAGACAATAGCATTCAATGATATTTGAAAGTCATTTCACAATATAACCTTACAATCAAGAAAAACGTCAAAATTCACACATGTGATTGATACCCATTTCTACTTATGAAATTATAGAATCTTTTATTTTCTAAAACGTTCCTTACTTAAATTGTTTTAAAACTTTTGTTATTTTGAAAATGATCAAAAGATGTTGGTTTACTTGCCAATGGCAACAGGGAATGTCAAAACGTGGAGTCAAAAGGAGAGAATAAATATTTTACCTCAACACATTTTAATGCGTACCTCAGGCCTGGCATTCTTGAAACAGAGTGTAGATACACAAGAACTATGTAGACCTCTTGGTACTTTTTATCATCATAGCAACGTTTCAATGTTCTACCTTGGGACAATTTGTACTTGTTTTGTTAAAGAGTCAGAACTGCAAGGTCAGATAACTATGAAAGTGTTTGGGTGAGGATATTAGTGCAGCTAAAATGAAATGGGCTTACATTTTAAACATTTTTACATTATGCGTTTTAGTATGTTGATGACATCATACTTTTGAATGACTATCTTCTGTAAAACTTAAAACTGACAAGAAATTTCTTAAATGTAGCCTCGGCCATGCTGCAGAATTTATGGATGATTGCTCGGCAGGTTTGTGCCTTATACGACAGATTCCGCATGAATTTGGAATTAAATTCAATGATAAAACAAGTGATAAACATGCAATGGAACTGTATAGACAGTTAAAAGTAGGGGAGAGGGGGGGGATCTTTGAAGGCACAAGCCTTTTGAAGTTTTGAGTCTACCTGTAAATGAGGGAAGAAAATGGACGGACATGCTACGGCTAATATAGGTTAGTAGCTCGAACAAGAGGGTATTTCAGCAACAAGGACCACATTGCATTGGCTGGAAATCATGAGACGAGAAAAGAGTTTAATATGTATTACAGACCATGCATTTGATGCTGCTACTGCTGCTGCTGCTAACGATTGATGATCCTGTCAAATGGATGTGCTGTGACGATAATGATTGTGATTATTTCGTGATAGCCTGAGTAGAGGAGTTACTAGACATTATGAACCTATGGGTAAGGCTGGAGCGAGTTGAGCCGTAAATTATTGGAGTGCAAGCGGCGCTAAAGAGTTTGAAATGGCACCAAAGCAACTGGCCCTTCTGAATTTTATTGCAATTATCATCGAATCAATTTGCCAACGAATCACGCAAAATAAAACGGGCAGTAAATTCAATCTATCTCCAGATCGGCTGCCATGTGATAGTTCGCCACTTTTCCGAACAGACTTACCTGGTCATAAGAGCAGTTGGCAACTGAAACACAATGGTCTTTACAAGGCTTATATACGAAATTTGTGGATAATCGTACGTACTACTACTTAACCGCGTTTAGAAAAATGGCAGCTTATCAACTGTGAATACCCTAAGTTTAACCAATTATGAACAGGTTAGTAGCCGACAAGTATGTATCTGCGTATGATCCGCTTACTTGTTACCAAATCTACTCCTTATTTAGTTAGGGACAATAAATCGTACCATAGCTTAAAAAATTATCACGTACGTTTTACCGTACACAATAGTTTCTCACCTAAGGTGACCCTTACTTTTGAAAAAAATACCCTCGCAAGCTCACGAACAAAAACAAACCCTACGTACCCTTACACAAAATGGCGAATTAATACGCCTTTGTTTAAAAACAGTTCCAGTTCAAAATAAAATCGTAAGCAAACCTTAAATTCTAAACAGTTTACTGTTACCCGGTTACATATGTTTACATATTTATTACAGTTCGTAAACACTATTTCCCTCAGCACTTGTATTATAAACACCTTCCAATAATAAACATTTATGATTATGACACGTTTTTCCTTTTGCAATAGTTCCAAATCTGTTGTAACTCTTTGATACCGAGTAGTAAATGCTCGTGCTATTAAGTATAGAAGGAGAATCTCCAATAAAGATAAATACAGCTATTAATGCAAAAACCCATGTTCAACCCATGTATCATCCATTGTAAAAGAGATGTATTTAAAAAATATCTTTAACATAAAAGTTTAAAGAAAACAAATGTCTTGTTAACTTGCCTCCTGATGCTCCTCCACTTGCTGACCCACTCGCTGACCCACTTGCTGACCCACTTGCTGACCCACTTGCTGACCCACTTGCTGACCCACTTGCTGACCCACTTGCTGAACCACTTGCTGAGCCTCCTGCTGAACCTCCAGCTGAACCTCCAGCTGAACCTCCTGCTGAATATCCTGCTGAACTTCCACCTGAACTTCCTGCTGCTCCTCCTGTTGATCCTCCTGCTGATCCTCCTGCTGATCCTCCTGCTGATCCTCCTGCTGATCCTCCTGCTGATCCTCCTGCTGCTCCTCCTGCTGCTCCTCCTGTTGATCCTCCAGCTGCTCCTCCTGCTGCTCCTCCTGTTGATCCTCCAGCTGCTCCTCCTGCTGCTCCTCCTGCTGCTCCTCCTACTGAGCCTCCTGAAGAACTTGTTGTTGAACCACTTGCTGAACCTCCTACTGAACCTCCTGTTGAACTTCCTGCTGAGCCACTTGCTGAACCACCTACTGAACCTCCTGCTGCTTGTTGTCTACTACCCCCACCTCTACCTCCCCTTCCACGTCCTCCGCGGCCTCTCCACCGACCTCCCCGTCCTCCCCTTCCTCCTCTGCCTCCTCGTCCTCCCCATCCTCCCCGTCCTCCTCTCCCTCCACGTCCTCTCCATCGGCCACCCCGGCCTCCCCGACCTCCCCGACCTCCCCGCCCTCCCCGGCCTCCACGTCCTCTCCACCGACCTCCTCTTCCCCTACGTCCTCTACCTCTACGTCCTCTCCATTGACCTGCCCGACCTCCACGTCCTCTACTTCCACGTCCTCCACCTCTACTACCTCCACTCACACGCCTTCCCCCAGCACGTAATCTACCTCCGTTACGTCCCCTACTGACCCTACTTGCACGTCCTCCACCTGCACGTCCTCCTCCTCCACGTCCTCCTCCTCCACGTCCTCTACCTGCACGTCCTCCTCCTCCTCCACGTCCTCTGCCCGCACGTCCAGCCCTACCTACCCTCGAACCACCTCTTCCTGCACGTCCTCTGCCACCACGCCCACCTCCTCTTTGTCTCCCACCCCAACGTCCTCTCGCTCCCTTACCTGAACTTCCACCACCTCTTCCCCCACGTCCTCTGCCTCCCCATCGTCCTCCCCTACCTCCACGTCCTCTGCCTCCTCTTAATCTGCCTCCACGTCCTCTCCAGCGACCTCCCCTACCTCCCCTACCTCCACGTCCTCTGCCTCCCCTTAATCTGCCTCCACGCCCTCCCCATCGTCCTTCTCTACCTCCACGTCCTCTGCCTCCCCGTAATCTACCTCCACGTCCCCTCCAACGACCTCCCCTACCCCCACGCCCTCTGCCTCCACGCCCTCTCCAACGACCTCCCCTACCTCCACGTCCTCTTCCACCACGTAATCTTCCCCAACGACCGCCTCTACTCGCACGACCTCTGCCTCCACGCAATCTGCCTCCTCCTCTACCTCCCCACGCCCTGCCTCCGCGCCCTCTGCCTCCCCTACCCCTACCTCCTCGACCCCTTCCCCCTCCACGCCCTCCATTTCCTTGCATTACACCAACCTGTGCTGAATTTAAGCCTTGATTACCTACAAATATGATTTAAAAAATCTTGTATTAGAAAAAATAATCCCTGCTCTTAAACGTCTTAAGTAAATGACATTCTGTAAGCAATGAGGACAACTAACTCTAGAGAAAACGTCAAACAAGGAATCTTAACAAGTTGTAGTTGGCCTAAAGGAATCTTTTTAGCAAACGAAACATTTCCACCTTTTGGGGGCATTTTTTCTAGAGAGCAACCAAGCCAATAATCAACGAAGGTAACACATTATGACTAGCCAATTTTTAAAGACCACTGCCTAGTCTCGGCAGGGATGGGGTAGGTTTTTAAATAAACTCAAGAACTTGCGTAAATGCCTAATAGCTAAGACATTTTGTTCCACTCACTGAGTTTAGAAAGTTGTAAAAATGCAGTAACAGATAAAAGCTTTCAATCCATGATCTTAACATTTCTCCGTCTAGTGTATTTATTATTACACATATCTGAATGCACCTCTTATGTTTTGGACAATCCCAAAACCGTTTTAAAGTATTGCTTCTAGTTTACACAACCGTACGATAATATTCCGAACGACTACCCTTTACGGTCAGTAAGCCACTACTAAATGCCGCAAACCCTGTTCAGCATGGCGTGACGTCGCAGTGCAACCTTCATTGTAGAAGTAGCAACAATTTGACAAAGTGAAAGCAAGATCAAGTGTTAACTGCATCGTATTCGCATCTGAATACTGTAATGTAAACGTTCCGTCGTATAAATAAATGTTTAACTATTTGATGATCATCATCATTATTATTATTATTTGTATTTTATCAGTCATCATGCCAAAAAGTTGTGAGTGTTGAACTGCATTTCTTTGAGTATGTATATGTATTGGAAATAATAAACTTCGAGTTTAAAATAATTACTATGACTACTTAAAAGTCTTTGTCTGTAGAACATGTGTGACAACCAATCCTGTTTTTCATACCTGAATACCAAAACACTTCAACATGTTTTTTCTGGTTGCCCTACCCATCTCAAAGAGGAAAGATGCACCTGACACATGATTTCGACTGTCCATAATTGCTGACCTTTTGCGTGTATCTGTGGTGACATTAGATTCTATTATAAAACTGAGAATTCTTTTTCACCGTCAATTATATCTGAACAGGAATTATGACCAGATATCACCATAAAGAAAAATCACGTACTAATTTGCTTGAACTAACTTAGAGGGTTTAGACTAATTTAGAAAAAAAATAACAAAAATTAGAGAAATACTCGATGTTGTGTCATGTTTTAAATACAGTTTATAACGTGCATTTCGTTAATTTATCTGCGGCAGAGAAAACGTCATTTTGATAAATGAATGATAAAAATAATGACTATTTAATGAGAAAAAATGATAGGTTGCGCCACATGTTGCACTTTTTATAGTTTTCGTGTGCTTGATGAAAATTAGCCTGAGCCCGTATTTCTTGTATAATGGGCGTTGTATTCTGAGGAAAAATAAAAGCAGTGTGTATTTTGATAGGATTGGGGTACTTGATCGTTTGTTTACTTGAAGTTTCGTATCCTTTTCCGTCCAACATGCCTCATATGTGTGAGTGTTTGACTGCATTTTGTTCGATACAGTAAGACCAAAAAAGAAACAAATAGTAAGTTACAAATATATATCTGTAACCGCATCAATAACGGCAACTGCCAAACTGTAAGGAAGGAAGCAACTATTAAGCTTTCCCCAAAGAAAATAGCATCAAAAAAATTCCGAAACTACAGAGAGTTCAGCCTTAAGTCAGAATAGATGATAGGTGATCCTTAACCGCCTAAACATAGCCTTTAAAATTCTCTACATAAACCAGAATGGTTTTAGTGATGTCTGATCAACTTATAAACCAGATTTCAAAGCT
>JAAAKM020006569.1:0-10439 GCA_010016025.2 Alatinidae sp. Z8VKAUB7J3 | reverse complement strand
TTGCAAGCTATTGTGGTAATGCTCCACTCTTTGAGAATTATATATAATTGCAATGTGTCTGCTGAGAATATATATATGTATGTATATATATATATATATAAAGCTCAAAAATATACATTATCTTTAACATTTCGATGTTATCTTCATCAGATTGAATATCTTTACAAGTATTATAGACCAGCTTAAATACGCTAGTGGACCACAGCACATATACTCAGGGGGATAATAGGAATTACAAATATAACTTGACACATAGATCGTACTAACAATACATCACTAATTACTTATTGTACTTACAGGTGTTTCATATAACAAAGAAAAAAAGAAAATAATAATAGACAAAAGAGAAAATAAACAACAAATCACCAAGAGGGCTGTAAAGAAAAATGCCGGAATCGGAGAGAGAAAACATGAAGTGGCAGGTGAACACACAAGAGAAAGAACGAAAAAAACAATACTTAGAAAAGATGTAGACTTAAATTAGAAACTAAAACAGAATAGCGAAAAGTTCTACACGTCTACTACATGGCTATTAAGACCGTTAGAAGAGGAATTTTATATAATTAATTAATTTCCCCGTATCCACTGACTGGAGGAGAATTCCCGAAAGATTGATAATAAAATCTTCACCTTAGCTTTTGGCTCAATGGTTAAGGCGTTGGTTTAGTAACCATGAGGTCGTGGGTTTGAGCCCAGTCAGCACCCATAAATTGCAAGCTATTGTTGTAACGGCATGGTTGATCCTAAGATCTGAAATGCTAACTTTTGCTTTTTAAGATTAAGAAGTTGAGTTATGATGATTTCAAATATTTAACATGTATAACGCTAAAGGAAATCCACTTGAACAAGATCACATATAAGGAAAACAAGATGTACACAGTTTAACAGACTGAATGCATTCTGACATGACTTGTTAACTTTCAGAACCAAACTATGTGAGGAATTTCTCGATTTAGTGTTTCAATGAGGCACCACCATTGTTGGTGCAGAAGGCAAAAATTTTGAAATGGTCAGTTCTATATGGCCAGAAAATTAACTCCCCATTTGTTGAATAAATGCATTCCTCCTCCATCTGCCTTCCCCTCACCATTTCAGCTCCAAATTTGCGGCCCCCCTGAGCTGGCAATTTTATCCCCCCATCTTTGGGGGGGGGGAGGAGGGAGGATGCTATGTTTGATGAATGTAAAACCCTGAACAAATCCTGTAGGTAGTTGTGGCCAACTTTGGTTTGTTGAGCAAACATTGAGGAATTGCTCTAGCTTTGCTACCCTTAATTTTTTAGTATTTTTGGTGATTTTACATTATATTACCAATTTGTTAAGGGGGGAGGAGCTAATTGTAGAATGTCCATAACACAAATTGCCATATGAGGATAACAGTGTTGGGTCACTCTGTTTATACAATCTTTGCACTCTGAAACTTAATTTTTTCAGGTGCTTGCATAATAAGCACAGCTATTACCCATTTGTGACCATTTGTACCCATTTGTGATCCTATCATTCAGGGTTTCTTAACCTCTGAAAGTACTGTACCCCTCCTGAGCTACCAAAATTTCTACATATATACTCCCTTGGATCTGTAGGAATACAGCATTGTGTAACGTCATCAATATTAAATGAGTTCACCATGAAATAGACAGTTTATAATGAGTCCTAACTTGCTTACCAGCCATAAAACAAAATGCCTGCAATGTGGGAAAAGAACAGAGATAATGTTCATTAGGTTTAAGCATTGTGAGGTCAGAAAAATGGTGGAACATTCTTTTTGCTGTTGAACCACCTATTACTCCTTCCGTTACTTTTACCCCTTCCCTTACTTTTACCCCTTCCCTTACTTTTACCCCTTCCCTTACTTTTACCCCCATTAAAATCATAAATACTCCCAAAGGAGGTTGCTGGTACATCTACATGTTCCAATTATTTCCTCTTGAATCAGCAATTCCTTATCCTTGTGTTTCAATTGATGCAATTTTATAATGTCTTATGTAAGTAGTTCTTCCAATTGATTTAATAACATTTTAAATAATATTTGCTTTCCTGTCTTCTATAGCTGTACTTTTTTTCATAGACCTGCAACATGTAAATTTTACATATTATGGGCTCACTTTTCTTGATTGTATTCCATGGAGTTACAGCAATCAGATTATTCAATAATGTTTTCTATTCTTTGAAAGGAAGGGATCAGCAATTAACAATTCATGTTTCTTAGTTAATTCATGTTAATTAGAATGCTTATGGCATTCTTGGATAAGCAAATTTTACTTGATACAACAACTAACAAAAAGCCTCTGAATTTGTTAGTGCCTTTTTATTTGAATATTCTGTTTCAGAAAATCTGATTAGTAACCCAAATTTTTCAAGCAAGCCTTTGAATGATGATACCACAAGTGACATAGATAGTTCTCACTGGAAACTACTTGATTCAGGTGGAGATGGCTGGAGGCTAGAGAGAAAACCATTGGGTCAGTGGGAACTTTGTATTTTTGATACTTTGTACCAGTATTAACAAGTACAATATGTATAATTAGAGCATTAATCATTAATACCACTGTTTATAGCATCATCATTAATCATGGACATCACCATATGATCATCATAAGCTTAACTATCACCATTGGCATCATCATCATTGTTGATGTTGCCATAGTCATAGCTGGCATAATCTTTATTATGATGATGATTACTGTTATTCATTGCATTGTTATAATTATCTGCAGCAATGTGATCGCTGTCATTGCCCATAACATTTTCGTCGTTGTGAAGAGCATTGTTATCATCATTGCTCTTGTTGTCATCATATTGTCCGTTTTGACATACTCACACTAATTACCATCATCATTATGATCATTTTTGTGTTCATTACTATCATGTACTTTATCATTGCTATAATGATGATGATTATTGGTTATGAGCTGACATAATAATGGAGTGGAAGTGACTGGATGTTTGGAGACTTTTAACAACCAGTTACAATAGATGTCCTACTAATGAAGCCCGGCACATGTTGCGCGATTCTGTCATGTAACCTCTGCAACGTACAGCCTGTATATTGTAAACAAAGGCACTGATACTAATAGATGAAAGGTATAATATCAATCAGGCAGTCAATATTCTTGTTGACTCTTTCCAAAAACTCAATTGAGTATATATATATTTATTTATTTTATATAAGTGTTATTTTTGACAACATTTGGCTGCGAGGGAGTGTTTTGCTTCTCTGTTACATATGGTTAGTGACACATGCTATTGCCAAAGGTCTATGTTTTCCAGTGTGAGTGCTTTATATTGTTTTAAAGGCATCTTAATGATTATAGGAAGTGGAGAGGAGCAGTGCCCTGTAGAGAATGGAGTCAAAGGTGTTTGTGTAGTGGGATCATTTGGTTGGTGTAAAAGGAGCCAAGAAGTTGACCTTGTTGCTAAAGGAATTCCAGCTTATGTTCTTGATCAGCAGCATCCACCAATTGTTATCTCTGAGTGGTTAGTAAAGATTTGTTTATTAATGTGATATTTTAGTTGATGCTATGTACTGTTGATTGATAGCTCTTATAGTAGCTGCAGCAGGAGGGAGGTTTAGACCCTTGACAAACCTGAAACACTTGATTATTTTTTTCCTTCTTTTTTGTGATTTTCGAGTGCTGCTGCTGTCTTATTTTGGGTACAATTATACTCAACAGATACTATTTTGCATTCAAGCAAAGCTTAAATTTGGTTACACTGGTAAAGTAGTTCTAATTCTCAAGTGCAAGTATGATTACTTTAGCCATCATAATAATTATTGTCAGTGTCTAGAGTTCAGACCTTGTATATGTGCTATTGACTTTATCACACAAAAGTAAACTAAATTACATATCAAATTTCATAATATGTGAGCACCATGGGAAGAAATACTGCTTCTATCTATATAAGTGGAAGCACCCTAATCAAAGCCTCTTTCCAAGAACATAAATGAGCTTTATTGTTATATGAAGTCACAGCAGCTGTAGACAGCACAAGAATGCTGAAGTTGTACGCACTAGTTCAGTACCAGTGGAACTCATTGATCATGCAGGACCAGGCAATCTAAAACTCAATTAAACACATTTTTTGTGATGTGCCCCATATTCGATATGCATCATCTGATGCACCTGATGCCCAATGCTGCTACCAGTGCCTATTTCCTCGATACATCAAAGCAAAAAAACCCAACTTTGCTGCCCAGTGATGTGTTGGAGCAATGGAAGACAAGGATGACTTTTCATTTGAAATGGCGTTGAGCAGCAGCTAGGGAGAAAGGTTTATTGATTAAGTGAAGAGTAAGCTATTTCCATTTTACACATGAAGTGGTGAATAGAGTCATAAAATCATCAAAAGTAATGAATGGGATAGTCAATGGTATCTTTGAGAGTGTTCAGAACCCTAACATTCTACTACATATGAAGTTGGTGGCTGATATCAATTTGCTGCTACAGTATGAGCCCACCGATAAACAGAAATTATGTCAGTACAAGGCAACCTACCCATGCGTACACAATGTCAACAGGTATTCAGTTTCTGATAACAAGAACAGTAAGTGTTTCACCAAATTTCGTTGATTGCATGTTAGTGAGGTTAAAATATATACAAATTCCCTTTGCAATGCAACGATAATTTTAGTCAATCTGTCAGCAACTTAAATCAGTCACTTTATTCTTTAAATTCTTTCAGATTCTTTGAATTCATCAGTGTTGCAATACCCTATTCCTGTCAAATTTCAGCACCTTTTAATTTTTGCACCCTTGTCTGGAAACTCCATTGTGACTGGAAACTTTTTTATCTTAATGTAAGAAGGCCTTAATTTTTGGTTTTGATACTCACTGACTTTTCCTAAAATTTACCAACATGGTTTCATCCAGCTTTTCAGGTCCCCCCATAAATTCTAGCCCCCCCATAATTTTAGGTCCCCCCATAAATTCTAGCCCCCCCATAATTTTAGGTCCCCCCATGGGTAAAATTTGTCTCAGGTTCCCCCATAATGTGGTGCACTATAAAAATTTGAGGTTCTCTCGTAAATCAAGGTGGATCCAAAAAAGCAAAAGGCTGGGTTCACTTAATGAGACAAGAATGAACACAACTAATGCAACAGTTGAATATGAATGATGGCAATTGGCAAATTGGTGACAACTTGGTACTCAATCAAGTCTTTACATCATCATAACATCACAAAAACAACCAAAATTGTTCACATGCAATGATGATACTACCTGAATTCAATGGCAAATTGGTGACAACTTGGTACTCAATCAAGTCTTTACATCATCATAACATCACAAAAACAACCAAAATTGTTCACATGCAATGATGATACTACCTGAATTCTATGGATTTGCTTTCTCAAATGGACGGTCATGTTTATCTCAACCAAGAGTACGAGTAATTTTCTTCATGCACATCTAGCATCTGCTCATTCTCAAATGCTTTTGAGCACAAAAATCCAACTATTCAAAAACCCAAAGGAACGCAAATCAGAGCAGAGTCTGGTTGTATGCCCATTTCAATATTTTGCCCCCCCCCCAGAAGTTCAGGTCCCCCCACTTTTTTCCCAAAATTGTTGGTCCCCCCATAAAATAAGAGATTTCAAAAAGTAAGGTCCCCCCAGAATTATGAGGGGGGGTGAAACCATGACCAAGGAAACTTTTTTCCATGAAAACCAGACATTAATTGATCACATGACCCTCGATGACATCATTAGTCATATGAAGAAAATTTCGGAAATTTGTTTACTTGTTGGGAAATACACAAGAATGATGTTGAATAATGGTGTTTCTCATTTTTGGGATTGTCATGTATAGTAAGTACAGGGAAAACCATCAGAGGTTTACATGACAATGTCAACAATCACACCCCTTAAAAACCAGCCCCCTATGTAATGGTAATTATCTGTGGTTTTGAAGTATGCCAAGTTATCTATGCCTGTGCCTGCCTGATTGCCTTTAACTTTGGCCGCCTCCTGGACTTTTAAAATTGAGTTTTACTCCCTTTAATTTTTCCCCCATCCCATGCTGATCCTTCAGTTGGCTCCCATTAATTTTCGACCCCCTGGGGGCGAAAATTAAAGGGAGACGAAATTTGAAAGGACTAGGATAACTGCGGTTTAATCTAAAAGTACCAAAGTTTGGAAACATGTGTTTGTATCCCTTGAAGCAAACACAACATCCATATATACTTGAAGCTAAGTTGAAGCGAACACAAAGCGACCCCTCTTCTTTTAAAGTTTTCTCATTCAAAAGATGATGCCTCTGGTACCATTGTATTACACAAATTCATCTTGCATGACGTTAAGACTTTGACACATGGTGATGCACTGCTCAATGATGCCTCTAGTGTGAATTCAGCTTAAAGGTATTTTATGTCTGGATTTGCATCATCTGAAATACATTCAAATGACAAAAAGTTTGCAGGAAACAAGACTTTGTTCCATTGTTTAAAGACATATAACAACAAGAATGCTCAAATTATCACAGGAGGGCTTTTATCACCCGTAGAAGAAAGGTGCTTCTCCTTATAATCCTGAACCAAGTACTTAACAAAATGGATGTGGTGCACTTTTTTAGTAAGAACACATGTAGTAAGACACTGAGGCTCAGATTGTCAAAAGATTAAGAGCAATTTAATAACAACACCAGGCTGGATGAAATAATGTACTCTCCGAGTTTGAACACTCCTCAACTTCATCAGTTGGCAGCATAAGAACAAAATAAGAACAAATGAGCCTGCTTGCAACCATAAAAATAAGAACACTGAGCGTCAGCCCAAATTATCTGCTTCTTACTAAAAAATTGTATCAGACAACAAGGTTTTAAAGCTGTGTTATGAGATGGCCACTAATCATGTGCTGATTAATAAGTTTACAGCAAGGCATTCAGAATGACCTGGCACATGCAGCTCTTTGACATTGTGAATACCATGAGGTGCCTACAAGACCTTATTGCATTACCCCAGGATCTGTTTATCAGCCACGTTTAGGCATTTGCAATTTGTGGAGGCCCTTTCTTGGGAGGACGGAAGCAAGTTTGACCAAATTGACATGCATGGCCTTAAGTATGTATGTTCCTGTTTTCAGGTAGAGCAAATCACGTATAGAACATCTCAAGGGTGTATCATTTCTCTGAGACTGTTTACAGTCTATATTGTGCAGCTTATGAAACAGGCAAGCAAGGGTGTGGTCACAAATGGCACCTCACATATGCCATGTTGCTGGTATGTGTTATTGTGATTTCAGACTGAAATGTCAAATGCCACATCACATGTTATTAAAATTTCCGTGCTTAGTAGGGGATGTGCCTGTAGAATGATCAGGATGATGAAATAGCTCCAGTATTTGTACAGGGAGATGTAAAAGAAGGTGGTGGGTACATCCTTTATCGAACATGGAATGTTGACTTGCACAGTGCTTTTATACTTTGGAAGGGCCTTCAACTGCACTTTAAAGATACCCCTCTTCATTTATAATTTAGTAGCCGTTGTAAAGCCCTTATTACAGAGGCAGGGTACTAAATAACACAGATGCATAAGGGCTTACAAACAACCTGTACTCTTTCTAAGGTTATACTGCATAGAATCTCTAATTAGAAAAGATGTATTATCAACTTAGTCTGCACAGAAGTCACTGTGGCATTACATCCTTTGTAGTTATTATCATATACAGTGCCAGAGGCCATTTAAACAGCAAGCATTTTTTGGTGAACATACCTATCTTGAGTAAAGAAAAGATATCAACTGAGTAAATAATGTGATCTATTTAGACAGAAACTCACAAAAATTGATAAAAAGAATGGCAACTGCAAAAAGAGACAACACTGTTCTCTTTTCTCTTGTCTAACTAGAGAATTTCAAAGCTGATAACCTGTGGGGTAACCAAACACACTGGACTTGCCTGTGCTTCCAGTGTTGGAAGTAGAGTACCCATTCAAACAAACAGATCCAGATAAGCAAGCCTTTACCCTATTCTCACTTTCTAAGCTGATCATGTGATGTAAACAAATGCTATCCAGATTGCTTGAGAAGCAACTTTGTGAAGGGGTATATATGATTTTGAAAAATGGTCTGATTCCTTTTCCAAGTGGCACAGAATGGGAAATCACATTTGCCACATGGCATGTCATTCCCATGTGAAGGGTTTGATACTTTTATATAGTTTCACTTGCAAGTGACAAACCAAATATCAATCTGGTGCAATGGTCCCTTAAATGTTGTGCAATATTGCAAAAATTACAAGTATTTTTAAAAAGTCCTTAAAGTATCATTTCTGTACAAAATTTTCATATTTTAAAAAGTGTTTATAGTATCTTTATAGTGCATCTGCATTGATACAAAGTCATTAGGCAAGATAGTTTATATCCTGTTTATATCCTGCATTGTCCCCTTTTAATAGCCTGTATTTCAATTGTCTTTATCAGTGCCTACTTTTAGTGTATACTGGCAACGGCATGGACATCTTTATGAACATATTTAGAGGTGATATAAATTTTCATATATCTTTAAGGTTTATATCTCGAAAGGATTGTGAAGGAGAATACTACATTAAAGCAAAGCTCTTGGACGAAAATAAAAGACAAGTTGCGAATTGTTCCTTTGAAAAAGATGAATGTGTAGCAGATGCCAGTAAGTGGGAAAGGATTGAGCATACATTCAGCAACTATCCGCCTGGTGTGAGATATGTTTACTTTGAAGATGGGAGCAAAGATACCAAATTCTGGAGAGGACACTATGGTTCAAAATTATGTTGGCCAACTGTGAGAGTTTTGGCACGTAAGTATATTGTTACCCCTATCGTACTGTAATTAGGATGTGTCTGCCTTATTTATTACAAAAATTGAATAGAACAAGGTTGTATGTGATCTCTTGGGTCTGCAACCTTATACTTTTCTGTCAAGTAGAGCATCAAAATTCTGTTGCGGATTTTATGTTTCAAAGTTATGTCGAACACCAGAGAAAGCTTTGACTGTCTTGGCCAAAAAACTTACACTTTGCCCCAACATTTTATGGCCGTGTGATATAAGGCATTTCTACTGGTGTTTCTTCAACCTGCAGAGGTATTTCTGATATTTTTGAAGGTTTTTACTGGAAGAGAAGAAGACGACTAAGGAAAGGATTTCAAGTGAAATTGGTCAGTGATATTTGATCTTTAACACTGTTGATGCTGAATCTATGGCTGTTCGATCTTTGGATATGTATTGCCAAAGGGATCCTTTGTCTGGATACCACAAGGTTTTTCCCTCTTCGACAATTTCAACCATCAGGTGTTTGGTACTGAAGACAACGAATTACTTTCCTGTCTATATTTGTTGTCAAAACTTTTCAATCATTGCTTTATACCACTATTCTAAGAATTTTGTGCTGCTTTTTCCCTACCATTACTTTAAACTGTTTTATACCAAGGATTCTTTATACCAAGGACTCTTTATACCAAAGATTTGCATGCTACCAGGCAATAAAGTGAAGTCAAGAAGGATTGAAAAACAGTACAACAGATTCAGACTTAGCATTGATGGCAGGTTTATGTGCAGAACTAGAAAATAAGGAACCTTAAGTTATTTGGTTGAACTTCTTCTCTTGCAATGTTGATAGTGGGAATTGACGACATTGACGACTTAATACTTTTTGTGTTTTGAATACAGAGTTACCCCCAGCAGCAGTTCCAGGAGGACAATGGCAGGGCAACGTCTATGGGCAGCCAGTAAGTTTTTTCATTTCCAATTAGCTGTAAGGTCATACCACCCTTCAACAGTAACTACATTTTCAAGTGACGTATACCACAGGCAAGCTCTGTGAGCTTGTTTTATCTTTGCAATTTGCTTGGACTATAGAAATTAACACTGTATTCCAGATAGTTTACTATAAAAAGATAAATCGATATACGTCAGACGTTGGACATTATGTACATGGACTTAATGTACCTTAACACACAAAATTAACGCGTACACGAATTAACGCGGCTTTCATTATTGTTGATTTAATTAACGTTTTTCAGACTAAAAAAGCATTTTGACTGACATTAATTAACGTTTTATCAGCAATTTAATGTTTGAGTGACATTAATTAACGTTTTTTTAAACGATCAAACAATGATTAGTGCCATCGTTGGCTAGTGCATGTGTTAATAAATGACAAAAATCAAGTACCATAAAATTTTTTTTTCGCCGAACTGTTTCCTCTTTCCCTATAATTTACTTAGGTAAAGCACCGAGGTTTTATCAGGTGCCCGTCTTCACTGTAGGCTACTTTCCGCCCTGATATTTGTCATTGGATTTAAAAGTAAATGGTTTAAACTCGCGCAGTTCGACATGTATCCCTAGTAGTTCATATACCTCCAATCCTGTCAATAGCGAGTCACACAGTGCTGTGATATCGTGGTATACTTGTAAAACAAAGAGGCTCAAATTTATAAACAAAATCTATAGACGCTGCAAAATAACCAAATGT
>JAAAKM020006568.1:0-10441 GCA_010016025.2 Alatinidae sp. Z8VKAUB7J3 | reverse complement strand
GCATCCACGTCTTCGCTGCCCAGACCTGGGCGCTTATTCGGACCTGGGCGCTTGTGAGAAATATTTTTCCAAAACTGGGCGCTTATTTGGGCGCTTAATCGGTAATTTACGGTAATCGAATGCATCTCCGTTGTGCTACTCGGTGGATTCGGACCTATATTTTCTGGATGCGCTGTGCTTTTACAATTTGTGCAACAACAACCCTAACTTGCCAACTAGGTTCTCAAACTTACGTCAACTATTTACGTCATAAAAATAGTATAGACGGTAGAGGAAAATACTTTTGACAAGCATTGAACTGCCATGTGCGAAAAGTGCGACAAATGTGACAAACAATCTGCGGTGCAACGCTGTCTTACTTTCCCGATACGCTTAGTGCCTCCTGGCACATAAGGTCTCCGAGAAAGAAAAAAAGACAAACGACTTAAATACGTGTCCTGCCTGAAACAATCCTTGTGTCCAAGCTGCTATATTTTCTATATCCTTCGAATTCTACCACAAATGCTTCGCAATTTCATCAAAAAATGTTTCACTGTATATCTAGGATCGGCTGAAGATATAACTCCCTTACCTCAACAAGTGATAATCCTAAACTCCAAACATCTGAATGAATGCCATACTCATCACCAAGGATTCGTTCCGGCTAGAGGATAATAATAGCATGGAAATACGCTCTTTTGTTAGGGATAAAGGAGACCATTACCCTTGTTTAGTAAGACATTTTGCGGCACCGAGCTAACTACGACCACAACAAAGTATGAATTGCTTAACATTGAGGCAAATCCGAAGCAAGCATTAATTTACATTCAGTTACATATGCACAACTCCTGCGGCATCTTTCTTTGCTTAAACGTTTTACTCGACAGTTTCAACAGAGCCTTCGACTTACAGCACCGTACACCTTCACTTATTGATACAAACCTGGGCTTGCGCTGGTATGGAATCCCACCCGCAAGCCGCAACACACGTCTCGATTTGACGATGCGTCAAATCACACATGCCAAGGAAGTCGAAAATACGTCGTAAACTAGTAACGCAAGTCTCGATTTCTATAGGCTCGCAATCGCATTTTCACTTCCTTCCAATTGCATCGATTTGCAGCGATAACTTCAGCCTATAAAACTGTATAGAAACTACAATCACTGACAACCATAGGTGCCGAAACAGATACATAGAAAATATTCAAACTGTGAACTGTTATTGAAATTTTACGTATAGGCGATACAACGTCGAGTAGGATTTTCCTATTTGCTTGACAAGTCTATTTGAATTACCGTTACAGGCTAAAGAGGATTCCCTGAATGAGTATTCCTTTCTGCTGCTGTTGCTGGCGTCACGATCTGGTGGTGAGACACAATCTTACAATTTTGCGCAGAAGTTCTGACATTAACTTACCGCCATGTATGCGTTTGTTCCTACGTACGTTTTTGCAATTGAATTCACAAGCTAAAAGAAAAAAGGAAAGATAGACATTAACAAATACAGAAGGAAGCTGATCTCACATGAGGCTAAGCAGTAGCAAGACATAGAGTCATATTTGCAGGCAGCTTCAAGAAACTGTAAGAAAAACGTGCTGCCATCGAGTCATGTAAACAGCTCCCAACCAATCAGATCACTTGATAGTCTATGTCACTTTAAAAAAACTATGGCGCCCGATGCCTGCTATCATGGAAGCGACCAGCGTCTGACAATGGTCAATAAGCTACAGTAGTTCGCATCCAGGATAAATGTGGCGGGCTAACAATCATGTACAACAAATTTGGCTGCGCACTGCCATGTACCTTCGTGGGTTATAAAATTTAAATATAACTAACGTTTTAGTCCTACACTACCCCTGGGCTTTTGCTGCTAAGAAGCTGATCTGGTATCAACATAGATATAGACGAACTTGGTTTGATATTCTGGTGAAGAGGTTATTCATACCGAAATGCAGATTTCCATTTTTTGTCTAATTCTAATGCCATAGCTTTCAAGCTTCCGGACTCGCCTTTCAGCTCAGTTTACATAGCCACCCATTAACTAGTAATGTACATGATGCACTCCGTTTTTTAAAAGGGTTGACTATAACGATGTAACCAACCATAAATTATATTTAATATGCAAAATTACGTAATCATGGAGACTGTACCAAAACCTCGAGTTAAGGCTATTTCTCTTCAAGTATCTAAGAAATTTCCACCAATCAGTGAGTTTCAAAATTGTCTGCGCTAATAATTCTTGCTGCACCATTTTTTGCTACATAGCGTCTCCAACATAACAACAAGTTTTGGCCTGAAAGATTTTCAAGTAAATCTAGGTACACAGCCCTGGTCACTGATAAAGTAATCACGACACTGTGGTACTTCTTCATGGTGCCATCTTCTGTTTTAAACCAAAGCGGACCCCAAAAGTCAATCCCTATCTTATTAAAGGGTACACTCTTCTTAACCCTAAATTCTAATAAATTCCTTGCTGGTGGGGCATTGTATGACTTTCTTTGTATTCTGTTGCAAGTCACACAACTACCACTTGTCTTCTTTATTTACTGGCTCCCCTTTGGGATCCAATACGTGGATGTTACCTCAGCTAAGATTGCCCTCACACCTAGATAATGCACTTGGTTATGGGTAGAAATAATAATTAATCAACTGGCTCAATTCATTTTCATGAGGTAAAAGACTAGAATATTTCGCTGAAATGTCTAAGTCCGAATATTCTAGCCCCCCTTTGCGAAAACCACAGAACTTGATTTACGTTCACTTTGTGTGCATACAAGACGTTGGGCATTAAATCTACTCTGCTTTGGGGGTAGAGTGCAGCAGTGCTACCTATCAATCTGCAGGATTTCCCCCACTTCCATGACTGTATATTAGAATACACCGAGATTAACGTGTATACTTTACCTGTATACTAACACCGAAATCGCACAGTTTCACCTCCCCCATCGTGTTTACTAACATATTTGAAGGCTTTACATCTAAAAACAATAATCGAAGGCGTATGGTTACACTAACGGAGGTTTAAAATTCCATTTCCTAACTTGACAGCAGAATGAATCCTATAGGGGACTCGTTGGTAAAATACAGGCGCCAAATCATGTGTTTGTAAGGAATATTGTTGGCTGGATGTTAAAAAAGATGAAAGTTTTCATGAAAAGTTATCCTTGAAGGCATCCGTGATACGTAGGGTAACAAGATACCGTCACGTGAACGTAACGCCATGGAGCCTTCCTTAAGACTTTGGGACGCAGGCGTACAGAAGACTAATCAATCTATACAGTAAAACTAGTCGCACCCGGAACACTTGAGACAGCTTGTTGCTAAAGTCGAAATGAAAAGTTTTTACAAAATAGCATATTTATATACACAGAAATCAATTGACGCAATGATGTATAAACTATGCAAAAAATTCCATTCCTACTTTCGGGTATAAAGGTTGCCAAACCTAAGCAAATTTGCAACTACAAAGTCTACTAGTGGGCAGGTGCGTCACCACAAAGCCATTGTTATGGATGCAACTGTCAAACTCGCACAAGAGATTTCCTTGAGCTGACAGAAAGAAGAAGAAAGAGGCAACTTATGGACTTAACATCTACGTTCAATTCACCTACCTCTGTGCATTATTTTTCTATTCCAAAGATATTCTAATCCTTTAAGAACCTAAGGGACGAAAGAGTAAAATAAACCTTTCAGCCATATAAATTAGTCAAACTTCGCAAAATGGAGGCATTTGAAAGAAAACCAAGTTGTTAAAAATGTTAATTTGCAGAAACGGATTGTCATTCTAACTAAGGCTTATCATTCTAATTAGGACTAAGACACTCGCTAATTATCTTCTGTCTTGATATGACAAACCACAGACCAGGTCATAACGAGCCTGTACACCGAAGCAGAAAATTATGCACATAAACAACCACCTACTGAGTTTTAGACCGAATTACTTCTATGCACAAATGTGTGATAAGAGGAATATGCTTGGAAGCCTGGAGAAAGAGCCCGTACTACGACTTTCCATTAAGCGAAAATTCATCACAAAGACATTTCACCATGCAACTATTCATGCCAGCAGTTGGAAATTACGACACATAGTGACAATGAAAACATAGACGTCCGCGGGAACTTTTTACGGGGGGCAACAGGGCGTAGCGTTTAGGCGTGACAGAAGGGCAGGTGAGACAAGAGAGGTAGGGGCATAGAAGATGAAAGTTTGGAGAATAGTTCTGATGCATCCAGATTATTCCTATGTTATGGTGCAAAATAATTTACAAACCTGAAAGTCATGGAATTGGTAGACTAAAAATTTTAGTCGATTACAGAAATAGAGTATGTTAAACAATGGAGGTCACCTAGCTCAGTTGGAAGAGCGCACGCCGCGAAAGCATGGGTCACGGGTTCGATCCCCGGTGGTGACATATTTTCTATTTCTCTAGTTTTCTTTTCAAAACTACAAATTTTCTTCGAAGACACCATACCATGAAACAATAAATGTGGGTACTTGACGGATCTATCTCTTTCTTATTCATTGGTGCTCTCGGAGTTGTAGTCATTGCCGTTTTTGGGATGCCCGTGAATCAGCATATAGTATACACAACTATACACTTATCTTTTCTAGGCTTATCTGTTCTAGGGTCTATGATCAACACCAAATAACACCAGTCCTTGTCACGACCCTAAACATTTCTTAGGTGAGTTTACACTTCGCATTAAATAAAATAAAACATCTCTACAGTACATGTGATTTTCAAGTTTACTTGTAACTCACAAGCTTGAGAAATAATTCACTTTTCACGGTCTATACTGCTATTCCTATTACTGATTAGGGGGTTGAAGTGTTATAGCTGATTTTTGCCCCGTTATCTCTTTTTCTTTGTTTTCCACTCGCTCCTTTCGAAAGAAGAATCTTAAACTGATTTGCTTCGGAAGTAAGCGGTAGTTTTCAGGTAACTTATTAGCTAAGTGTCCGAGCGCCCACAACCTCCAGAAACGCAAATTGTTACCTTCTCTTTTGTCCACTTAAAATGTTACAGTTGGCGCTAACGCAGCGAAGATGAAAACTCACCGAAACAGCTATATTTCCTAGAACTAATTCAGGAATTGTTCCAAATGTATCTAGCGATCCACCTGACAACGAGAAGGGCAATTTAGCTTAAGTTAACCAATGGTAAACAAACAACAGATATTATCGCCAGAAAAATATTAGCTGCAATAAATCACTATCTCATTATTATCATAATCATAGTTAATACCGCAAGGACCGCCATCAAGAAAATCGCAACGAAGCTGAAATCCGCTCATATTGACTGCCAGCATGTTTCTCAGAAATCGTTACAGCGTTTTGGCAACGTGATTGCACCTCTAACGGCTAAAGAAAATAGGCTTTGGTTCAACTTTTTGTTTGCGTTTTTAAGCTGACAGTCAAGGGTAACAACTTCGAAGGCTTTCGCTTGTAATGCTACGTTGTGATTAGGGGATAAGACCTCCCCTTCTCTTTGTGGACACGATGTCATATACCATTGACGCTAATAGCCAGCGAATCCCGGCATTCCGGTGTTTCCAACCAACGATAAAAAAACCCGCCTAAGCATTCCATTATCAGAAACCGTTCCACTGTTACCACCACTGTCATATTTACTCCACTAATCACCGTAACTTCCATCTAAGGCAGCACTGTTACAACCGACAACACTGTTACAACCGAAAACACTGTTACAACCGAAAACACTGTTACAACCGACAACAATGTTACAACCGATAGCAATGCTACAACCGACAACAATGTTACAACTGACAACAATGTTACAACCGACAACACTGTTACAACCGACAACACTGTTACAACCGATAACAATGCTACAACCGACAACACTGTTACAACCGATAACACTGTTACAACCGACAACACTGTTACAACCGACAACACTGTTACAACCGACAACACTGTTACAACCGATAACACTGTTACAACCGATAACACTGTTACAACCGACAACACTGTTACACCGACAACACTGCTACAACCAACTTTTACCCATAGAATCATAATTTAAGAAGATTGACATATTTTAGCGCTATCTTATTTGTTTATTTACTTACAAGCCAATAGAGACCCCCCTAAACAAATAATTAGGGAAGTGATTTTTTGTCTCCGTATTGTGTTTACCATGTTAACTTTTTCTCAGAATTAGTCCGCCACTTTCAAAATCGCTTCGAAGACACTCAATTGTCGCAGAAGTTGAAAAGAGTGTAAAGCCCTTTGCATACATAAGGGACTCTTTTGTTGAACTCTTTCTTTCGTTGTACTTTTGCTTTTGTTACACTTTAATTTTTGATGCACCCTTTGCCACTCCTGAACTTACTAACAGCAAATTACTTTGAGTAATAGATTAAGCCCAATTCAGTAGCAACTCGATAACAAACGAGAAGATGCTATGAAAACTACAATAAGCACCGACTAAGAGCCATCGTTATCGTATCATATCGAATACGATGTTCTGGCATGTTAGGGCAGTAACTCATCTTCACTCAATGCAGTGCTAAGGGGGCAGTAGCAGCGTGTATGATATCTGGTTTGGGTCCCGTAACATTCACATAATGTGACATAACACACCCCACGGATAATGGAATGCCTTTAGCCCATCTCATTATGCAAGGAGCCCGACTCGAGGCATACCTGTTGCAGTCTCTCAATCAAAAAACCCTGATGAGCAGTGGGTCCGACATTGAAACTACCCTAAAAAACAGGAAAACCACCAAACAGGCTAACTAATAAATAAAGGGCGGCTGGGGCGTCCAAGGGCAACGCCCCTCAATTTATGCTACCGGGCATAGAAGCAAGTCATGAGGCAGGCTCAACCGCCCAGTAGGACCGCCCCTTGCGCATTATGGAAAGCATCTGTCATCAATGAGAACAGATACTACATCCATTCCTTGCCAAAAGGACGAGAAGTGAGAAGGCACACCTGTTGCTCCTCCTCAGCGGAGGCTCCTTAGGAGGGATTCAGATGGCAACCAAATCTTACTCTTCCCCATGCCTCTAGGCGAGCAGCACCTTGGCTGCCAACAGGTGGGAAAAGGTTGATTCAGATAACAAGCAATTGCAAAGTTAGGAGACAGTTACAACAAAGCACACAATTGCAAAGTTAATGAGCTTACAACTTTGATCACACGTTAACAGTTATATTCAACAATGTTACTTGGACATGAATTGAAAATGTTGTTTTATCTATACGCAAAATTTCACTATTCTTATGATAAATATTAAAACCCAGCATAAAGGCCGCAAAAGAAAAATGATGCTCACGCAATAAAATTTTATGCTGGGTTTTAATATTTACAATAAGACTATGTTTTCCGCCTGGCTCATCTATCGCTGATATTCATTATCTTTATCGGACAGTAAACTCGTCATTTAAATACAATGAAAACTACAAAATTCTCATTAAATTCTTACCATCCATGAACTCCGTGCAAATGGATATTCTAGATCAAAAGAAGACAGTTTATAAAATTTATGTTCAATTTAACAGAAATATTTTGTTGCAAGCGCGACTTGTGATCATGTTTGTGAGGTGGGGGCTTACACGTGTGAAGTTTCAGGTTAAAAGCTAAAGGAATCACTCTGGCAAACGTAGGGAAGGGATCTGATGACATTACCGAGAAGCACTACAATTTTCGACAAAAGACAAAAAGCCATAGTTTGGAAGTTTAAGTTATCCTAACCATATATCACCACTGGTAACCGTGCAGCTGATGCATCACAACGGCTGGCAGTTTACAAACAAAATTCTACTGACTGGGACAGGGCATTTCACATTGCCTGCCATACTAAAGAGTATCAATAAATGTCAATCAAAAAATTGTCAACCGTATAATGGCTCTTTATCCACTTCTACCGAACTCCATGTGTAACTGGTAACATGAGTTAAATAAAAAAGGTTGATCGGAAATCAAGGGCGGATTTATAATATGGTGCTCAGAAGTGGGGAAAGTGGGACCACGAAATAAAAGTATTGATTTATTTCTCGCTAGTGTATGCACTGATCCAAAGAGAGATAGATTAGCTGTATATTGGCACGGCTCATCAATAACTTTATGTGCTATTCTATTAAGTAAAAACATCCTCGAGTACATAAAAGTTGCAGAACACACTGAGAGCATATAGTTCTACTCAGCCGATCGCTTTTGCCACTTTACAAACCGTTCATACCAGAAGTTTGGAAAAGTTAATTGATAGCGTATTTAGCAAAAAAATCTCGATTTATAAATTCTTCGCTTGATCTACAGAATGCATCACAACGATACAGTGAGGTCTACACTTATATTTTTAAACAAGAAACCAGTTTACAAGAAACCAGTTTTTAAGAACCAGTTTATAAGAAACCAGTTTATAAGAAACCAGGGCTCAATCTCCCCCAAATTTAAGAAACTCGAGGGCTGGATGGGCCTGCTCTAAGAAACCTAAAAAATCTCTGAAAGCAGTTTGATAACGGGTTATTTCATGAATAGGCTAACCTGGAACAGAGTGTACCCTAAATGAAGCGTAAATTTACTAACAGCAGTGTGACTAATTTTTTATTTGTCTGGGTCTACTTCATCCTTTATAATATGCATTGAATCCCCGCTGTTTTCTAGCCCCCTCCGCGTATTCCGCCCCCTTCTATTTGGTACCAGAGAATAAGAAACTGCTAAGAAACTTTGAGGGCTCAAAAGGTCAATATTTTAAGAAACGTCGAGAACTGGACGCCGCGGTAGTTTCTTATAACAAAAATATAAGTGTACTCATCCTTAATTAATTGTTTGTGCTATATTACAAACTGTCAATGAAATACGTTTTGTACTTAAGTAAGAAATACATTAGGATCACATAGTTAAGTCTACTTTGCGTTGATACTGCTGAGTATAACTCTGGATACCATGCAACTGTACGGCGACCCGATTTCATTGTATTGATGTATATTATTTTTTGAGAAGGTTGACGGGAATGTATAAAAACTCAACAAGTTTAGGTATCTTTGCAACGACGCGTTACATAGCGTTATGTAATGTAAATTTTATAGTCGTGATTCACTACAAAGTAAGAATTGCAAAGAATTTACTTGTTTTCCAAGAAAAATACAAAGAACTTACTTGTTTTCCAACAAAAATGCAAAGAACTTACTTGTTTTTCACGAAAAATGCAAAGAATTTACTTGTTTTCAAAGAAAAACACAGAGAATCTACTTGTTTTCCAAGAAAAACGCAGATAACTTACTTGTTTTCCAAGAAAAATGCTCCATAAAAGGCGATAATATGGCAGGAGTGGCACTACATAAGCGAAGGAAAACCAATAAGTATCAGTAAGGCTATAAATACAAATGGAACATTGTAAAGACAATGATATTACTACTAGGACGGGCAGTTGAGGATTCATTTCAAGTAACTGGGAAACTAGCAACTTCTCTTTACTATTAGAGTCCCGTTATTGCTTTGAATACTTGGTACGACGGTGTAACTGAGTGATATGGATAACGCAACATGCGTGCCAGGGTTACCCATCCCCGCATTAATGGGCTGTACTGTAAGATACTAAGATAACCGGTTTTCCTGTTGCGTGGTACATGACACTTAGGTGGGATTATTGCCTAACTGTAGAGTTTACTACGTAGCAGAATGTGTTGCGACCAGGTAATAAATGCGCTGGTTCAAACACCCAGGTAATAAAGTTCTTCATTTTTAATATCATCCCAATAAACTGCATACTTCTTGAATATGTGGTGTTCGTGACATTTAACTCACAAACCTATTCTTTCCATCAGCGAAAGCTTTGTCCTATTGACCCAATTCATTCCGTCGGTGAATGCATTTGTCTCCCAAATGTGTTACACGGGCCACTGTACACCGCCTTGAGTACATTTTGTGTTTACAGAAAGTGTTTCGCCATTCGACGCACTTTCGTTGCTAGAAGGGATGTATCGACGGATTCAGGGCATTATTGAGCAGGATACTTCTTCCAAGGCATTAGTACTGAACGTATTAGGCTGGTGAATGCATTCTGCTTATAAATGAGTCGCACGTAAACCTTGTAGAATACATAGTAATACTGAGCCTGTCTTCTCTTACTCGAAGGGTTGTATCGGAAGCTTTCGGGCATTATTGAACAGGATACTTCATCGAAGACATTATAGTACTCAAGGTATTAGGCTGGTGAATGCACTTTACTTACAAATGTGTTGCCTGTGACTTTGTAAACCTTGTAAAGTACATAGTAATACCGAGCCTGTCTTTCTGTTACTCAAGGGTTGTATCGGAGGCGTTCGGGCATTATTGAACATTGTGCATTTTTGCATTGGACGCATTGGTTCGCTTAGTGCGCTGAGTTCTTCAATGTTGTAATCAAAAAGTTTGTTGGTGGCACAAAACAAGAATATTGCACGAAATAGCGAGAACATTGTGTACTTAAAAGCTTTTTTCGTCTGACACTCCTC
>JAAAKM020006566.1:0-10441 GCA_010016025.2 Alatinidae sp. Z8VKAUB7J3 | reverse complement strand
CTATCTATCTATCTATCTATCTATCTATCTATCTATCTATCTATCTATCTATCTATCTATCTATCTATCTATCTACTAATCAGCTGCTCGAAATCGAATCGCCTGCCCGCAGAAAAAAACCTTCCGAGATAGCAATTTGTACCTTTAGTAGTTTTGTCTGCATGCAGACTATGAATCGTGCCAATTGCTTAGTTCACCAAAAACTTGATTATTTCGTCCTGAAATGGATCAATTATTTGTACATATGTTAGGGAAATGGAATGTAAATGTTTTACTATTGTCTATATCAGGACGAGCAGTGGCAAAGGCAAGGTTTTGTTCACTAACAGGAAGGCTGCTTATCAAGATTTGAATTCTACAATTGTTGAAGTGCCTTCTTGTTTCTCATATTGTAAGGAAAATCATGCTAAGGGACTCTGGTGTGTTTATAGGAGACTGAAGGTATTACTAATATACCTTAAATTAAAGCTTAGAAGGCGCCGCCTTTTCTAATAAATAAAACCGGTTACCAATTTATATTTCTTTCTCTTCAGAACCAAAAGAAACCAATTATAACAGATCGTTAATGGTGATACAAAAGCGATCATAACTAAATTATGAAGATAAACATTTAAATCAAAGAGCAAAATATTTGGACAGTTTATGTCTGATAATTAACGATAAAATGTAGACATACCAAGTATCTTTATAATGTATTATGCCAGGGTTATAAGTGCAAGGGAAAGTCAGTTTAGGGGGTATAAGATTAGGTAGCTCCACGCAACCACAAAATTCAAAGCTATTGAGCATAAGTATTTCAAGCTAGACTGTCGAAGACTCAAATTTTAAGTAATAATTGTACGAAGAATGAATGTGCATATACATATTTTTAAACGCTATGAAAGTACAATGGAGGCTGCTCCAGGGGGGGCGCAGTGGAGAGTCCAAACCCCTCCTCTTTTTTTGGTAAATGCATGCTTTTCTCTGGCAAAGGAAACAGTCCGACAAGAAAAAAAGAAGAAAAGGGAGTATTATAAAATCCCTTAATTGTCAAAGAAATCTGCTCTAGAGCTTGAATAGAATAACCTTGCGTTATCATTTAGACCAAGGGGCATTTCACTTCTGCAAAAGTGTACCAGATTTTTTTGATTTTCAATTTATGACAGTGATTTCTGTGATTTTTTGTGATTTTTATGTGATTGTTATAATTTTTAAGTGATTTTTGTGATTTTTTTGTAAGTTTTTTTATTTTTTGTGATTTTTTGTGTTTGTTATGATTTTTTTGTGATTTTTGTGATTTTTCTGTGATTTTCCTAAGACATGTACATGATTTTTTGGAGTGAAATGCCCCTTGATTTAGACCACCCAATTTTCATTTGGTGTCGCCGCCCCGGAAGATTATCGTACATCTGGTGGCATAAATTGTCTAGTAGAAAAATGAGGTAAGCGTTCAATGGCGCAAATAATATTTTAAGTCACATTGTAAAAGTTCCGTAATATAGAAAAATAACTACTATAATGGCAAATGGGTTTGTAAATTGCCATGGTAGGAACATGACTATGAGAGAGAAACTATGTACTAAAGGGCTAGACCTTCTATCGCGTTCATTTCGCCTGCAAAGAAGTCTTTGCACAGACTTTGCTGTCAGTTGAAACACACAGCCGCTACTTCCCAGATCCCTGCCGAGTAACAAGTCAGAAGATCTGAAAGAATGTAAACATCGTCAGCTCGGCTTTGAAGGACTGCCGCCATTGCTTTAAAGGAATTTCTTTATTGGCTTATGAAATCCAGATAAACATGTCGGCCGAAAGCCTTAAAACTGATCGACGTGAAGAGAGTTGAGCAAACACCAGGAACAGCACGATCTAAATAAATAATGAGGCTGTTAGCCTAAACTATGCTGAAATATACAATCGCTCTAGAATTAGGAATGCATCCCTTGATGCGAGTTCAAAATACATGCAATTGCGTGCTCGGAACAACAAAAATTCACAGGAGTTGATGATCTAAGCTTAGCATTGCAATTGATTCTGTACACCGCAAGGGAGTTAACATGATGTATCTCCCTAAAAATACCCCTGCCTCGACTGTCCGCTGACCGATTAGCAGCTCAAAAAAGAAAGGACAATTATAGCGAAACATCATTAACGCCTTTCTTCTCACTTCTTGTAGAGCCAGATGTTTAAGTCGTTTTTGTTTACTAATTTGATACACAACTTTAAGTTCAAGATTAGTTCTTCGTGTCAATTGTTTTCGGTATCTGATTGAAGGGTAAACGAGGTCTCATTATCCATCGTAAATGCTTTATCTCACCAGAATTTGATACAAGATGCTTTTTATTAGCAACATGTGTTTTAAGTAAAATCTCGAGATGCTTAATTTTTAAGCAGGAAACACTACCGAAGTTGCTTATTGCTTTTACTAGCGTATTGGTCTAAAACATAAAATTTTCTCATGATTATGTATCTTAGAGAAAGTATGAAGCACTGAGACAAGAATTAACTTAAAAATGTTGCCTCTGTTACGTAATAATCAAACATCACAAGGAGGCTGAGGTGACCTACGGTCTGTATCGCACAATCGCGCTCCCTACTTAATGAATTTTGACCTTTAAAGTTTCCCCTCTGTTATACCACATACCTGCTGTTATGCCACCACACTACCTTATTTATCTTCTGGGAAAAATTTTTATGCAACAAGAAAGTGTCTCCAAGCTTTAGTTACGAGCTGCGCAGCCCTAGTTTAATTTCAATGTAATGAGAATGATTATACTCAATGTTTAGTATCCTAATGCATCATCGAAAGCTGATCAATTCCGTCGTCTTCATCATAAATCCCCTTCATAATCATCCTGTTTGATATAATACGCGACTAAACCACACACTCTCGTGAGGCCATAACGACCTTGGTTACGTGGTGGCAACGACATACTTAACACGATATTTTCTTAATGTCTGAACTATTAGAGTTATCACGCAAGATTTTTTATAGTACTTTTATAAATTAAATTAAGTTACAAGTGTACTTAATCGATGGAATCCGGCTATAGGTTAAAACTCGAAAATAGAAAATATTTTCAGCATCTTGTTGAAAATACCGTACTGAGCATGTCGTTGCCACGGCGTAACCAAGACCATTCTAGCTTACCGTTTAGTAGCATATCATCATCATTATATTGATCGACGTCCGTGTTGAGATTAAAACAAGGTGCTAAATAATAAGGAGCACGAATGCCCCCAAGTGGTGCCGAAAGCCAACGAACGCCCTTAATTTAAGGTCATTCCGTCAAGAATACACACCACAATGAAGACCTCTTTAGTCAAAGATGGCACAAAAATAAGAAACAAAATATGAACTCATTGCGACGATTTTATGAATGCGGATCTCCAGCTTTTATTGATACTAAAATAGGATTTGGTAGATTTTTATTACTTCACTGGAGACCGAGTTTACCTATTTTAAACTTGGTAATTTCTCTATACATTTGCAGTCAATTTTTAAAGGTATCAAGCGTTTCCCTTTTAACGTAACCATTCAAACGGCTAAACGAGTCATTATTATGCGCTAGCATTCCTTTCCTTTACGTTGAAATCGTCAAGTGGCTTCAAAGTTTCCTTGCGGCATTAAAGAAATGGCAAATTTACGTTTGTTTTTGGAGCAGTCATGATAAGAGACTGCTCTCTATAGCTCCTCATGACAAATGAAAATTGCCAAGCTGGGGCTGATTTGCAAGACTTCAAAAACCTAGCCGTTTTATCGTCGGATGCCCGGCCCAGTTTTACTTTTAACAGCAGTGACGGTGACAAGGTGAAGGGTTGACACAAACAGAACGCAAGCGAGCAGCTTAAATTCTTGAATATGTCAGAACAGCGTCACCAAGACTGAATGGCAACCACACAATACAAATCTTTGACGTAGAAGTAACGGGTATTTGTTTTAAATATCGTAATTATTGACTTCTTTGATACGAAACATCACAAACATATTACTGTCTGACTAAGCATGGAAACCACACGGTGGTATGTTTGCCTCAGTGATTGGCATCATGCCATGACAGAAAAATTCGCTCAGCATTTCCGTTTTTATATAACTGATGTTGCATTTTTGATATGCTGCAATGATTTCCAGGATTGCAAATCTTTCTGCATGAAAACTGGAATAATAAATTTTGATATTTCAAACAATATAAAACTGCTGTCTTTGATTTCAAATAATTATGGGCTTACTTCAAAACCTCGAGGAATTTGTTACAAAACGAATAAATCCATTAACGTTTTGAAATTGATGAAACATATGTCATTTGATCGTCTTTTATACTACGAAAATACGTTGCATCAAACCACACAATCCTCTCTGTCCAAGGGTTTTTAAAATATTCTTATAGAAGGAAGAAAAGCTCTAAATCGGCGATGTTCTACGATCGTGTTGGAGTTGAGGTTTTCTCTAAAAGCTATATCGTAGAAACTAGAATCTGTAATTTTGATTTGGCAAACTTTTTTATATTCGAAACTAAATCTGTGACCATGGATCTTGGCACACTGACTCTGCAATGAGAGTGATACTTCTGACAGAACCTATCAAATCTGCGCGAGTAAAGTATACTAGTAATATTACTGCTGCAGCTGATAATAATAATAATAATAATTTATTTTAAACTGTATTTTGATTTCAGCATAACACCAATACACAGTTTGATACTCTCTTACAAAAGGCATATCAAAGCTGTAACGATATACAATGAGCTCGGAGATATACGAAAAAAACACTAACAACTATTTAAATTATAACCCTAGCAACAAAAAAACACATTGAATCATCTAGAGAGTAAAAAATCAAACAATACTACTAATAATAATGCTAATAATAACAGTAATGATATAATTTTTTTAACTTCATTGCCATTTATTCTTTCTGTAAATTTACAGTTACAGTAATAACGTTTGCAAGATATAAAAGTTCTAACTATTTTCACCCAGCATAATGGGGACAGTGAGATTTATAGAAGTGGATAATAACAATAACAACGATAATAACAATATTAACAACACCAACAAGATAATGTCCTAATTTAATGATAATTCAGATTTTCTGGGGTTGTCCAATGTTTGTTTCTTCGACAAAAAAGGTAATAAGAAGAGCGCAATGCTACTTCTGCAAGTTTATCCATGAAGATAATAATGATAATAATAATGATAATAATAGCAATAAATTATAAAAATTCTATTTACCAAATAAGCAACTCAGGATTAGTCCATTCCCTTTCCTTTCTACAAAAGATGTAATAACTGGTACATATTGCACAACTAATTATTTTCCTGATCAGGTAATCTCCATACCAATTTTTAAATGTTTAATCATACCAACAAAGGATTTGCTATCCTTATAACAATAATTTTTTTAAAAACTTCATGTGTTTATTTCATTCCGAATAATACAACCATTATTTACTTTACAGGCATAACGGTTAAATGTACGACGTCCGTTTTCCTTTACAACTACCAAACAAGAAGCTCGGGATTGAGCCAATCATTATTTCTATTACAAAGAAGAAAATATGTTGTTCTTATTGCACAAGATATGATTTTTAATAAATGAAAAATACTATTTTCAACATTGAGATCTTGAAGCATCACTATAAACCACTCACTGTCTCTTGCCATTCTGCCAATACCACTCATACTTAGATTAATAAAAGAAATTTTGTCAATTCGTTTCTTCAAATCTTTACATTACTGTTGATGCTTAATGTATTTTCTACTACTACTACTACTACTACTACTACTACTACTACTACTACTACTACTGCTGCTGCTGCTGCTGCTGCTGCTGCTGCTGCTGCTACTACTACTACTACAACTAATAATAATAATAATAATAATAATAACATTTGTGAAGACAAATAAAGATGATAATAACAATAATAGTGATAATGACAATATTTCAAATACAGTCGCTGTATCAATGCTTTTAAAATAAAGTTAAGGGACAATAAAATATTTCCATGGATAGTTTTGAAGGTGACTCAAAATCGCAGTATGAAAAAAATAGTTTTGTTTACCCATATGGAAAACTTTCGTCATATTCGTCCTCCCTAATTCACCCCCTTAATTTATGTATCAAGGTCTCAATAGGATTTACTTTAGTCTGCTATTTCATGGTTATATTGTTCGTTTCAAGTAGCAGGTCCTAATAATGTAGCAGATGGCATTTACAAGTACGGCTTCTCTGGAAAAGAGTAGACAAAGTCAGATCCACAAGCTTATAATCATCATATGTAATACAAAGTTACATGAATAACAAATAACACTTTGTCTATCTTCATTAAACTGAGCTTAAAAGTCTGGAATTATGCAAAACATGAGGGCTGAGCACTAAGAGATCCAAAACGTCGTATAAGAAGAACTAAATGTAAACTTTATAAAACCAGGTGCTTGCATTAGAAAGATGTTTGCCCACTAATCACTTGATATCTTGCTTATAGGTTTGAACAATGAGTAAATTAGGGAGAAACCAAATTACATGAATGAAAAACCCTTGAATGCTCATCTCTGTGGAAATATATGCTCTCTTTGGTCAATGTATGTTACATAGTAGGTACTGACATCAAAGTACACCAAGGTCTTCATTATGTTAGTTTTATCAAGTGAGCTAAAGTAGCAGCTTTGAGTTAAATAAGAGTAAAATATTCTCGATCATCATCGTAAAGAGAGGATTTGAAACAGCAATTTAAAAAAGATGCTAGAGAAATAGAAAATGTGTAACCTCCGGGGCAAGAATCCGTGCCCACGCTATTGCGACGTGTTCTCCACAAACTGAGCTAGGCGATCTCTGATTTTAACGTACTTTATTCCTGTCGTCGACTCATTAGCTCCTCATCATCATCTGGTGGACACCGACATTCAGCTCAACGCAGTTGGAGACCAGCCTCTCTGCGCCATGTGACTTAACAAAGTAAGGACTGCCAGCCCCTAAATCTATCCAAAGCCAATTAAAAGTTCCAAAGTATCTATTTCTCTATTGTCTTTTCTAAGGTTTGATATTCATACAGAAATACCTACAATGTATGAAAAGGAATATAAACGGGGTATGATATTCTTATCTGTAATTATAAGGTGAGAAAATTATATATGGAGTAGAGTCTGACCTTCAATGTTGTTTAAAGCGGGATGTGATATCCGCCGTTGCATGATTAAAAGCTGTTCCAGCGAGCAATGTAGGGGATCGACATCAGGTTACTATAGAACAGCCAGTAGAGCTTTTGTTCAAAAGAGATGATATAAAGTACTGGCCACAAATGAACCTTGCGGTACTCCCCATCTTACCTCTCGTATCTCATAGTAGCATTTATTGACAGAAGGCATAGAAGTACCTTGTGATCTTCTGGCTGAATATGACTTAACGCATCTGAGCATAGTATTTTCGATCTTAAGCTTTGAACAGTCTCTTCAGCAAAATGTATATGGAGTTTTATCAATTATCAGACACAATCATTGAGAGAACTGTTGTGCTTTCTATATCCTCATTTTTGCTGCATCTAGATTTCAGCATCAAGACCAGTGTCCTTGCAACGGCTTTTATATAATATAACTACAAACAACGGTGTACTTTTTATAAAACAAGTGAATGCATGTATTTACAATCAGAGTTATCAATAAAATTTAATGATAATTACTGATAGACCTTAGATACTTAATTTTCCAAGTTTGTTTAAAATGAAAAATTATCAGAAAATTTCTGTCCTCATTCAGGTTAATAATTTTTTAACTGAGTCGCCGAAAACAAAAAGTAAATGCGAATCTACAAATGACGTAGTCAAGTCTATTGTTTTACTAGGAAGAGATCATTGGCAATGGTTTTCAGATCCCGAAATTCGTCTGTCTTAAGCATCTAATGAGTGGGCGACTACTCTCAAATCTTTCAAGCAAAGAAAACACCATCGTGTTTTCGCTCAGGAAAACGATGCTTGGACCTCAACAGTATATTTTTTATTTAGCCAAGCCCTGACTACTTATAGGAGCAGCTGAGGAGTCGACATCCAACTGATCAGTAGCCATATCGAAATAAAGTTAACCTTCACGAAAATGTCAGCTGCGCCTTGTTTGGGTCTCAACAGCAACTCTTTTATCTAGCTGACGTGATCGATACATTGCGTGACCACAGGGGGTCAATGCGTAAGTGTTAACAAATTCATACAAAGCTAACATTTAGCAAAGTGATTTTCTTGTTAACGATCCTGCTGTATTATAGTCCACATAGACCACTCTTGCTTTATTCTGCGTAATCTTCAGCTCTAAAATTAGCCAACAGAAAGTACTTTAGACAAAGGTATGTTCAAAGATAAATTTTTCGTGTTAAGAATAACGTAAAAATGTCCTACATTTATGCAAAAAGCACCCTCCCCTCTCTATACTTATGTGCCCTCTTCCAATAAGCAACCTCCCTTTACAATGAATTTAAAATGAACGCGTGCACAGTTATTACGATATGTGCAACAGATGGACATAAAAGTATAGTAGATCCTAGCTTCCAATCTACATCATCTCGTAAAATTCACGTACGACAAACTTACATTTCTGGTAGCATACGACAAGTTCGAGATTTTCTACGATGGGTTAATTGAAATGAATCAATAATGTACGTCTTTTTGTTTGCATTTCAGTACTTACACATGAAGATGCATCCCAATTAAATAAAAGTGACAAATTATAAGAAATCTCAAGATATAAGCATTTAAAAACAATATCAGGCAAAAATATATACACCTTATAACAAACGATATCGTTTTTAAAAACTTATCCGATAATATGCAAATTTATCTGATTTGAGAGTTCAGTCTATCGGATTTGATAACAAAGTTCTTGGCAGCCTTGTTACACTGTCATGAAAGTAGGGTACAGTGACTTGGTGCATCAGTCTATAGAGCAAAAAAGCTAGCTCACGTGTTGCTTCTGCCAAGCTCGTCGCAGCAGATGGTATTAACGACAGGTTTAATAATTGCAAGTGCTAAAGAATGATCCCAAAGGCGTCAAAAAAGCTGCGTCGTTAATTATAAAGTGCCAATTTTTACACAGGTGAAATCATAGTTTGGAACACATTTTAATTATTTTCATTTTTGTTTTATTAATAGTAGGTGTTGTATTCACATCAATATCAAGAGCAGCTATCTTCTTGTGTTGAATCCATGTGTTGATATAATTTCTCTCAGACGGAGGCCGTTTCTATTTTCCCTTGTACGGCAGTAATGCGAAACGAAGCTCCCTACAACAATTGTAAGAAATAAAGACACACATCAACAAGCGACTTCAACCTTTTTCCATAGTCTACAAAGACCCAACTTGGTTGTCTTGAGACAACGTTACGCGAAGAAAGCATAAACAAAAATAAGGCAGAAGTTAGTCAAACATTTCTTGTCTTTTCACTGTCAACTTTAATTTCCAAAGACATATGCAAATGGCGGAGAGGCTAAGAATTCTAATCGCCATGTACACACACGTGGATACAAAAATAGATAAGTTTTCTAAAACTGAGTGGAAGGATTGCTCATCTTGGTGATATACAGTAACAAAACAGATAATCATTTGTCTCACAAAATTGTCACTGCTATTCACGAACGCGACGTTTCAAATGCAGCGTCATAGTCCTCGTCAGGCGATGTGTCACTTTTGTGTGTGTTATCATTTTCTACTCGACGGCAATTGTCCGTGATTGGTTCAGCTTTGTTCCTTCGAACTCAACTGGAGACCAATCTTGGGTCTGACGTCCACGGAAACTGCTTCCCGCAAAATTAGAAGATCGATTTATAAGAAAGGAGAGGACTAGTATCGTCTGAAGCGTTTCGTTTGTGACTGCCTTTCTGATATTAATAATAGTGCTTTAGAAAACACTAAGCTCAGTTGGGGACAATATGGCTCCTTGTGAAAACTGCATCGTTTACATAATATTTGCAAATGCTGTGATCATTGACGAGTGTCCCAACTCGAGAAGATCGTTTACGCTCACTAAATATCCCCAATTAACGTTGATTTAGTGTTGTAGGTTCCCACGAGTTTCCCTACCTGATTAGCTTGCTTGTAGGAGTGTAAGGTATTCTGTTAATTTCGGGTAGCAGGTTCTTTTGCTGATTATTTCTTTATATGGTTTGCTTCACGAATTATTGTTAATGGCATCAAATAGCTAATTGATACCTCATTAGTGGTTTGTCGCTCTAATTTGTAAACAACAAAGTCAAGGCTGGCAGTGAGCCTGCTAATTAGTACCATAATTAACCACAACCAGGCTGGAGAAAAGTGTGGGGATGCGACCAGTGACGTCATCACGTATAAACATCCCAGAAACCATTGCGTTGTTTTCCTCTGCTAAACACGGTGCAAATGCAAACACGGTGCAAATCGCTTCTCGGCCTTTTGGCAAGGAATGGATGTAGTATCTGTTCTCATTGATGACAGATGCTTTCCATAATCC